>JAJIBD010011554.1:0-47500 GCA_021461705.1 Cryptotis parvus | reverse complement strand
ACCTTCCCTCCTTGGGGTCGTCTCTAAGAGCAAAAATCAAGTCTGCAGGGGTCGGAGTGATAGCCCAGCGGGAGGGCATTTGCCTTGCACGTGGCTGAGGAGGGTTCGATCCCCGGGCGTCCCATATGGTCCCCCGAGCACCGCCAGAGTAATTTTTGTGCGCAGAGCCAGAAGAACCCCTGAGCATTGCTACTTTGCTGAGTGTGACCCAAAATGCAGGGAAAAAAGAAAATCAATTTGTGGTTCCTGAGGTAGCCTCGATGTTCTGGAGGCACTAGGATTTCTTGTATCGGCCTGAAGGCCGAGAGGAGGCTGCCAGCTGGAGAAGTTCAGCCCCAAAGTAAGGCCTGTATTTTTATTTAGAAGAGAATTCCAATTTTGTTTTTCAAAAGGCAGAAGAAGTGTTGGACCAAAACTGCCTCGCCCGGTGGCTTTTGCTCTTGGAGTTGTTGCGGTTTGCCTGTGTGGGGTAGTTAGCAAGAAGGGCCGGGCTGGCGCCCTGATCGATCAGCGAGCATCCAGCACTGAGTAGGTTCCTTGGGGAGGTGCATTTGTGTGTGTCTGAGACTGATCTCTCATGCTCAATCTGTGTTTGTGTATGACACTTTGGTCTCTGATGTTCTGTGTGACTCTTAATCTCTGATGTGCCGTGGTGTGCCTGTCTGTGTGCCTGATCTCTGGGTCCTGTGATGAGCAGTGGAGTGTGCACTCGGGCCTCGAAAGGGCTCATCCCACATGTCCCAGGGGCTGTGTTTCCTCCTCCTGCCAGGAGATGTATGGGGCTGAGGGGCAGCCTGGAAGAAGCACCCCAGAGGCTGTCTCCCTGCGCCCACCCAGGACACTTGGGGAAACTGAGGCCTAGAGCATGAAGAGGCCGGTTTGCTGACACCCATCTAGGACTCTCACCTCTTTCACTCCAGAGGGGGGAGCCCCCTGCGCACCCCTGCCAGGGACTTGCAGTTTGGGGGTTCAAGAGGACACTCCCAGGAGCCGCCGTTGCTGGGTGTTCGCGGGCAGCTCCAGTGCCCTGGTGCAGGCTGCGGGGTGGGGACCCCAGGGGTGGGGTGAGATACAGGCGCAGGGCTCTGTGGAGAAGCCCAGGCACTTAGTGGCTGCCTGCTGTGTGCAAAACCAGTGTGCTGGACGTTGGGGACAGTGGGACGGCCCCCACAGTCCTGGTGAGCACAGACCACTGTGGGTAACAGTAGGGCTCCTGGATGGGGACTTAGGAACCAGGTGACTGTCACGTGTAACCCCCACCTTTCTTTTTCTCTTCCTCCCCCTTTCTCTCCTGGTGTTCATTCCCAGCGCTGCTTAGCCCTTATTTCTGCCTCTGTGCTTAGGGATCACTCCTGGTGGCTCAGGGAACCAATATGGGGCACCAGGAATTGAACCCCGGCAGCCACATGCGAGATAAGTGCCCAACTTGCTGTACTATCTCACCAGCCGCCCCCCCGGAAGTTTCTGTTAGGAGCACATACTGACTTCCCAGTCGAGGGATGGCACTCTGGGTGCAGACGGGCCGGAGATCACCTTTATTTTAAGTTAGAAGAAATGTTTCCTCCAGTTCCTGCCACCTCAGTCACCACTGCCAGGACCTGCATCCAGCCACCAGTGGGGTGTCCGAGCTAGACCTTCAAAGGCCGGTAGACCTCAGAGCCACCCCAGATCAGATAAGCTGATTGTGTTTGTGTGGAATCCCTAGGTTCAAGCTTCCATTCAGATACTTAGTTTTTATTTTTAATTATAAGCAATCCTCTTGCATCCTCCCTGTAAGAAGAGCCCAATACCCATAGCATGTTTTACCAGCAAAAGCTGATCTACAAATAGTTCAGGGAAACCATTTGCAGACAACTCAGAATACCCAGCACTGAAGGGAGAGAGCTTGCAGTCACCAACGAGCACGCTGCTTGCACGCCGAGCTGGTGGACCATTAAGACCTGCTCAGTGGACACCGCCCAGCTTTGACAAGAGCCTGGGCTTTTGTCCCGCCTCGCAGGGTCTCCTAAGCACAGCTAGGAGCAGCCTTGGGACCCAGAGCCAGGTGTTAAGTCCTGAGCGCTGCTGGGCATGACCAAAAGATAAAGTAAATAAAAAGAAATTTAAAAGAGAGAAAAACTGTTATCAGGCTCCGTGTATACTTGTGTTGTCTTCCATCATTGAGTGAGACGGGGCCAGTGTTGAGCAAAATTCAGTGACTCCTTTTCTCTTTGCTGGGTTCTGGAATAGGGACGTGTTTTAAGCTTAAGTGGTTGATGCTGATTTAAAGAAGCAGCTTGACAAAACTCTTTCGATCTTTCTCTGCAATCAAAGCCTGTTTTCTTGTGGGCTGAGGCAGGTCCTCGTGAGTTTACTCTGCGCAGTGGGGGGTGCCTGCTGCAGACTCGGAGGTAGGGGAGAGTGCGCCCGCCTTGTGCAGAGCGCACCTGCCACCCTGTCCCTCTCCGTCCTGGAGAAGAGGGCGCCACACCCAAGGGAGAAACTCCCGGTCTGGGCTGGGAGATACTCAAAAGGGCTCGGCACCTGCTCTGCTTGTGGCAGACCCAGGTTCGAGTCCTGACACCTCGTGTTCCCAGAGGGCAGAACTGGGAGCAGCGCCCCCCAACTCCCAGGACAGACACAGAAACAAACACACACAACTCAGACAGACAGACAGACACACACACACACACACACACACACACACACACAAGAACTAATCAGTGCAGGGATGGGGTTGGTTTTCTGATCCTCCCTCTGTGCTTGACTGCACCGCTGGCCCTGAACTCCACGGGAGTGAGCGACAAGGTCTGAACGGACAGTGCCTCTGTTCGGGAAAGATGTCAGTTCTCCTGATCTTGCTTTGTAGGTTAGCTCAGAGACAAAAACAGATGGATACCAGGGGACGTGAGAGGCATGGGGAGGGTGTGTGGTGTCCGGGGCTTATCCATGCAGGGCATGTGCTCTGCCACCCTGCCCAGCCCCAGCCTGGAGTCACCTTTACCAACGGTTGGGCATTTAAAGGATAAATAGACACAGCGAGAAAGTGTCTCTTAAGGAACTGCGGACCAGGAGGTTGCGAGTGTGAGGGGGCGAGTTGGAGGGAGAGGAAACTGGTAGAAAGGCAGGCTGGGCGTGGGGTTGGCAGGAGGGAAACTGGGGACATTGGTGGTGGGAAATGTAGGTGAAGGGACGGGTGTTGGAACATCACGCCTGAAACCCAACAACTTTGTGATTGTGTGTCTCACAGTGATTCAGTTAGAAATAAACAAAAACTGAGGGGGCCATGAAACGCAGCGGGGAGGTGGCGTTTGAGGAAGGCCGTTACAAAGCCAGGCTCTCTACAGACCCAGCCTCTGTGGAGTCTTTTGGGTGGAGATGGGGCGCCCTCCCAAACGGTGCTCAGGAGGTCCAGGGCTGTGGCGCTGGGGGTACGGGACTGTGTCCCCAGCATTGCTCAGGGGACCTCGTGGTGCCGGGCACGGAACCGGGACAAGTACCCTCACCGCTGTCCTGCCTCCTGGCCCTTGGGAACATTTTGCCTTTCATAAAGGCCACACTGCAGGGGAGGGTCAGACTGAGGCGGCGTACTAGTTCGTGTTGTTTTTAACCAAAAATACTTGGAGAATGAAAAAGTCCCCCCCAGTTTTGTGGGGAAACTCGCAGAAAATAAATCCATGTGCGTGCTGGTCTCACGTGCTCCTGACGCTGAAGATCGCCCACGGTCACTCCGCGAAAAGCTTCATTCTCTTGGCAAACCACCACAAACGCTGGTGGCTGCCCCGCAGGTGGCCTTGGGTGCAGCATGACTCGCTGGGGAGGGACCCTTCCCCCTAGGTGTGGCTCTGTCACCTGCCTCGGCTGTCCGAACCGTTCAGCCTGGTGCGCCTCGTAATAGGATATTCCAGAATCGTGTCTGTAGGCACAATCACCCCCGAACTCTAGGGTGGGGACTCCCAGTGCCCCTACCCCCCATCCTTTCTTTTTATGGTATCATTTCAGCATCCACTTCCCTGTCCCGGGCTGGCTTCTCTTAGCTTGCAAGTTCAGGGTGTGTTCGCCGCCTTTATAAAACATGACTCTGGGCTGGGGCATGGGCTTGGCGCGGAGCCCCGGTCCTTCCCCTTCTCTGCCTGCTGTGGCTCCCTCCTACCCTGGGTCAGAATCAGCTCACATCCTGTTGTCTCGTCCTTGCACCTTGGTGGCAGCACCCCACTGTTGCGATCCCCAGTTATTTGGGGGTCTTGTTTGGGGCCACACCTGGCTGTGCTCAAGGATTGTTCTTGACTCTACACTCAGGAATCATTCTTGGTGGTGTTCATGGGGCCATATGGGGTGCCGGAACCATGTTGAACTTAGGTCGACCAAGAACAAGTGCCTTACCCACTGTACTGTCCCTCCAGGGGGCCCGGGTCCCAGCTTTTGCAGGGCACCCCCTCCCCACTGTGGTTCAGTTCACAGCTTCGCCCAGCGCTGCAGTCCCTGCTGCCAGACCAGGACACTAATGTCCTGGTGCCCGCCCTTGTTGCTGTTACTTTACAGGCATCACACCCAGTATTAGGGCCGCACCCTAGTGAGCTGGGGTGGGCCCGACACAGGCGTGCAAGCTGCGGCGCGGCAGGATGCAGATTGTTCAGCTGGGGGCAGCTGGGGCGTGTCGCATCTGCTCGCCCCTGGGGGGCTTTGTCAAGGCCAGGCAGACTGCAGAACAGCTGCGCAGCGAGGTGCCCACCCCGTTACGCTGGAGCCCCCAGGGCCTGCTGCTGCCCGTGCTCTGCAGCTCGGGGCCTCGGTGAGCCCCTAAGGAAAGGGTGACTCTGGGTATTTCCCCTGGCCCTGCCAGTGACATGGACACCTGGAAAACTGGCCTGGGGCAAGGAGGATCTCGGTGGGGGACGTGGGGGACGGAGCGCTGTGTCCGGCTTGCAGAGGGCATCACTGACTCTGCTCCTTCTGTCTCCACAGAGCGCAGCCGCTGCCCCGAGCCCCGTGCTCGGCAACATTCCCAACGATGGGATGCCAGGAGGCCCCATCCCACCCGGTTTCTTTCAGGTACGTGCTGGGCCCCATGCGCCGCACCCGTGCCCCGCACCCTCCAGGCCAGGTCCCTGGCGGCTGCAGGCGGCTGGCGGCTGAGCGGAGGAGGCCGCCCGGTTTACCACGGTCTAAATGCAGTTGCTCATGCAGGCTCCTCCCCTCCCCCGACCCCTTGGCAGAGCCTGGGGCGACATTTCCTGCCTGGGCACCCCGCTATCCCTTCCCTTGGCATCTGTGTGTGACACCCCCTCCGCGCCCCCAGCTGTCTCTGAGCAGTTTTGCTGTTTGTGTTTTGGAGCACGTCAGTTGTGGCTGTGTTGCTGCTGTGTTGCCGAACCATAAACACTGAGGCTGGGCCCACCCCATCCCCATGGCCGTGGCCTCCCTTGCCCTGCCTGCTGGCCAACTCTGTGGTTCTTTCTGAGTGCAGGCGTGGATGGAGCCTGTGCCATCAGCAGCCCGTGCTGAGAACCCATCGTGGGCTGTGGTTCTTTCTGTCTGGGTTAAGGGTGCTGGCTTCTCCCCCACGCCCATCTCACCTTTGCTGGGGGGTGGGGGACAGGGCGAACTCAGGGTGTCACAGTGACACCTCTTGACCTCTCAGCCGAGTGAGATGGGTGTTCCATCCCATACTTGCAAAGGTGGTCTCCTCCAGAGGACTCAGTGAGTTCAGGCTGTCTGTGTTCACCCAATGTGTGGGCAAGGACAGGTATCGGGCCCCGAGCACGGGCAGACACCTAAAAGGGAGACTCCCAGGCAGAAAGGCGGCTGCTTCTGGGTCACCTGCTCTGTTCTTCCTGGGTCCACAGGAGCCAGAATTTCTGGGGCTTTTTCTCTCTTAGCTAGTTCTTCCTAATGCCTGGATCTTACCCCCATGCTGAGCGTCAGCCATACCTGAAACCCACTCATTAAACAGAAGTCAAGCTGGGTTTCTGTGGCACACCCAGGAGGCCCGGTGTGCCCTGAGCCGCTGCCCCTGGCCTCCCTTGTCTCTTCCTCACCTGATGTATTAGAAGGTGGGTTTGTTTATGGCCTTTTTGGGTCACATCCCCAACGTTTAGGGGTCGCTCCTGGCTTTATCTACACTTAGGAATTACTCCAGTGGTGCTCGGTGGACCATATGGGATGCTGGGGATCGAACCTGGCTCGGCCGCATGCAAAGCAAATGCCCTACCCGGGCTGGACTATTGCTCTGGCCCCTGATCTGTCAAGAAGGACAAATAACCCGAATGTCCCTGAGTCTGCACTGATCAATGGACAGAGTAGTGAACTCAGCCACCCTCTCCCCAGGCAGTCTTACAAAGAAATGTCTCCAGGGCAAGCCATGTAGGGGACTGAGGTGGTCTCAGCCAGCTGTGGTTGATTGAGGAGTTGCTGCCTTCTCTGGGCCAGGCGGAGGTCAGCCTCCTGCACGGCTGCCCCAGCTTCCTGTCTCGGTGTGATTGTCCCCACATGAGGCCTGATGCCAGGGGTCTGAGTCAGCCCTGTCTGCAGCCCAGAAGCCCGGACCGACACTGTCCTTACTCAGCCACCACGGCTGCCGGGACAGGATGGGTCTCCAGGCCGTGCTCTGCAGTGGAGCACAGGTGCAGATGGTTGGAGCTGAGTCTAGGGTCTTCCTGACCTGAGCTCTCCTGAATGCCCAGTCAGGGTGGACCCTCAGGGCCTCTCTGGGCAGGACGGGGGGTGTCTCGGAGGTTGTGCTCGTGATTCTCCTGTGTCAGGCCCCCTAGCTTGGAGGGGGTCAGAGTGGGGCCATGGAGCAGGAAGTCATGGAATTCTCTTCTTTCTGGGGTGATATCCTCGAGGCCAAGTGGTGTGGTTGGGTCCCCCCAGAGGGAAAGGCTATCTCGAAGGAGACTGTGTGTGTCCTTTTCCAGAGCCTGCAGTTCATAGCACAGATATTAGCTATTGATTGTCCGCCTGCCCCTCGCTTGTCCTGCCAGCGGCCACTCTGAAATCAGCAGGGAAATAGAGATGGTATCAAGGGTTTTATATGCTGCCAACAATTTTACTTCCTCTGTGTGGCCTTAGCCTGCCAGGCAGGCATGGCTGCCGGTGGGGACTGAGGAGCCAGCCCGGCTGGCCAGGGCCGCTGTGGCCAACATGGTCTCTGCGGACCCGCCCTGTTTCCAGGGCAGTGGGACCTCTAGGACAGGGGGCAGAGGAGCAGCTACCCCTCATCCCACCTCCTTGAAAAGCAGCTCAGGAATTGGGTGATAGTGTAACAGGGAAGGCACTTACCTTGCATGCGGTTGACCCAGGTTCAATCCCTGGTATCCCTTATGGTCCCCAGGCACCATCAGGAGTGATTCCTGAGTGTAGAGCCAGGAGTAGTAAAGCCTGAACATTGCCGGGTGTGGCCCCAAATACAGAAGAAACAAGGCAGCTCGGACTTCCTTGCTTGGGCCTCTGAAACTGCCAGGCTTCCTGGCCTCCTCTGGGCCTGGCCAGCTGTGCTGCCCACCCTCTGCCTTTGGGCTATTCGCCCTTCATCAGCATCTGGAGTGAGTTGCAAACTGGGGGTGAGGTGGCCCAGGACCTGCCTGACCACACCCCTGTTGAGGACAACTGGGGCTTCTGGAGGCCTTGCTAGAACTTTAGAGGGGCCGTTAGGATTCTCTGTGTTCTTTGTCAAGCCGGTCTGCATGTGGCATCCCCGGGAGCTGGCATGTGCAGGGGACGGGGCTGTGTTGGAATGTACTTTATTTGTGTTGCTTGTGTTCCAGGGGTGGAACTCGGCCAGCCCCAGAGCTCCGGCCAGGCACGGGAGGGTCCGGTGTGGGCTTCTAGAAGGACCCAGAGAATCAGCGCCTGAAGGTGCCCGTTCTGATCTGCTGGTGACTGACCCTGGGTTAGTTGTGTGAGCCAGCTCCTGCCCCCAGTGACACGCACCCCATTCCCCTGGTGGATGGAGCATGGTAGACCAGATGGCCCACAAGGCCCTTCCAACATGGAGTTTCTGCCTTGCCTCCAGAGGGGTTTTATGTAAGCAGGCGGCGGCATGTTCTTTCCACGCAGCTTAAGTGCATCGTGCTGTACATCTGGCAAGCCCTGCTTCGCTCCTGTGAGGCCACTGGTCTGGGTGGGGCCCCAGCTCCTGGGCCTTAGGGTGCTTCCAAGGGAGGCGCCAACCACTAAGGGTTTCCCCCGCCCTGAGCTGGGGAGCTGCGGGAGGGCAAGGGTCACGGACGCAGGAGCCTTGAGTACGGGCTGTTTTTGTTCTTGTTTTGTTTCAAATTCCAGTCATTGTTTTCCGCTCTGCTGTGTTTTTAGACATGCAGTGTGCTTTCATTTTGATTCCTGCTCTCTGCAGAGGCTGTGTGGCCTGTGGTGGCCCCGCGTAAGCCAAGCCCCAACCCCGGGGGACTGGCTTCTGACCCTAAGCTCCTTCTCTGACACTGAGCTGTCGCGTGTTAAAGCATTGTTGAGGTTGTCCTGGGCGGTCCCCAGGGCCTGGCCTGGTGCCAGCTGCTCAGAGCACCACAAGGATGGGTCTGAAGCATGTACGGATCAGCCGTGTCTGTGGGCCCCAGCCTCGGGGACACAGCTTGAGCTAGCCAGCCAGATTTCTTCTGCTCTCTTGTTCATACTTAGGCGAGGGAGGCCAGGGTGCAGATGGGACAGTTAGTGATGGTCTGATATAAAGATATGAGACTGGCTGCCAAGCCAGATAGAACCTGCCATAGTCTGTCCATGGGAGCAGCCAGCCACTTGGCATGTAGAGCCCTTGCAACAGGAAGTAGTGAGCCCTGGCCTGCCCAGTCGATCAGGGAGGGCTACCTGGAGGCAGTGTTGCCTGGGCTGAGACAGGGTCTGGCATGAGTTAGCAACAGGTTCCTTGCGAGAGCTGGAGTGGGGAGGTTGCTGATAGTTACTGATAGATCTGTGGCAGGCTGTCGGCTCCATCAGGAGCATGTTCCTCTGGGTGATGCTCACCCATGCTCCAGAACACTCCCCAAGGTCTGCTCTGTGGGCATGGAGGCTGCTGGGTACCAGCTGCCTTGATGCGGGAAACTGCGGACACTCAGCCCGTGTCTGCTCTGGCAGAGAGCCCAGCCCCTGCCCCCAAGGTGGGGGCAGCAGTGAGTGCTGCCCCCTGGGGACCTCCTAGCAGCCAGGGGGTAGGGCCAGCAGCAAAGGAGGCTGGAGCCCAGAACCAGGGGCCCTGGGCCTGCCTGAGCCCAGGAAACAACATCTCTCGCTGCCCGCAGGAGGGGCTGGGGCTTGGGGGCGGGGGAGCTGCAGTCCCTCTCTGTGGGCTCCTGCCTTTAGACCTCAGAGCCCCAGGAGGGAGCCATGCAGAAAGTAGGGGATCTCCCCCTGCCTCCCACCCCTCTGCACCTTGAAGACCGAGCCTTGAGCTCCTGGTGCTGGTGGTCCTGGGGCAGGGAGGAGACTGCAGCAGGGTGCGGGTGGCGGCCTCCTGGGGGGGCCGGTGTGGTGTGGAATCTGAGCTGCAGACCCGGGGCTGCCCCCTCCATTCCTAGGTAGCCCGAGAAACTCACCTTCCCCCGCTGGGTGACAGTGGATCCAGTGCCTTAGCCTGGTCTATGGGGAGGACAGAGGTGTGTGTGTGTGTGGGGGGGTGCGGGTGTGGTGCCCCCCTCCGCCTCCCCCCCCCCCCACCTGCTATCTTGTCTCCCGACAGAGGCAGGGGACCTGCTGAGCAGGATTAGAGGGGCTGCGTCTCCCAGCTGCCCCCCCATCACACCTGTTCCGCCCCCGCTCTCCTGCCAGCTGCCTTAAAGCCTGAGACCCCTGCCTGGTTCTGGGGTCCGGGTGACCCTGGGGCTCTGTCCTCCCCTCTCTGGTCCGTGGGTGCTCCTCCGGACACTATGAGTCTCAGTGATCTGGGCTGTGGACCCCCCCACCCACCCATCTCCTGACCTGTGGAGGAGGAGGGGGCGGCTAGGGGTGGGTGGGGACTTCCCCTACAGAGGTCAGGCTGTGCTGGCCCCGCCCTGCCGCTAGCCTGGTGCCTCCTGCCTGCCCTGTGGCAGATGCCCCGCTCGGGGCTCCTAGCAACGGTGGACAAAGCCTGCCCTGCCGTTCCAGGCCGCCTCCCCCTCCTGAAAAGGAAAAGCGTCGCAGCGTTGGCTGAGCGAGCGCTGTGCACACAGACCCCCACCCCGCCTCGTGTGTGAGGCACACGAGGCGGGTCCCTGATGAAATGGAAAGTCGGGCATAAATCACTGTCCACACCGTGCCGCTGCCCTGGGCCGGGAGGCTGGAGCCGTGCCACCAGAGCTCACGCACTCCCGTGCAGCGCCCCCACCCAGCAGCCCCCACCTCTGCCTCCCTCCAGGGAGGACCCTCCCCGCCCGTCCAGGCCGCAGCCCTTGTTCAAGATTTGGGGCAGGGGTGAGGGGGGAGGACGTCCCCGGAAGGACCCTTGGGCAGTAGGAGCCCCCACCCCGTTTTCTTTCTCAGGGAGGCCCCAGTATCCCAATAGGTGTCGTCCCCTTCTCCTGGGCCCAGAACCGAGTCTGAGAGCGGCTCTGCCAGGCTCCTGTCCGGCCGCCTGAGCCCTGCTGCCCCCTCAAGCACCTCCTGCTGTTCATGGCTGGCTGGTGGAGCCCCCACACTTTGGTTTCACCTCGAGGTGACTGGCCCGGGCCGCGCCCTGCTCTGCTCCATGGCACATTGAGGGGGAGCAGCATTCTGGAGGCTTCCTGGGGTAGCCCTTGGTGTTGTGGGGCTCGGGACTGAACCCCCCACCCAGTAAGGAAAGGGCCCCATCGTCAGGCACTGTGGGCAGAGCTGGGGACGAGACAGGAGCTCAGAATGTGGTTCTGGTTCGTGTCCTGTGCTGCAGGAATTCAGGCCCCAGCTGGGCTTTCCTGGGAATTCTCCCCCTGGTGGGGCCTTAGGGGCTGGGGAGATACCTCAGAGGGCCAGGCACAGTTGGCATGGGAGCACAGGACCGAACACCCAGCACCACGAGGGAGGGGCCCTGAATAGAAACTAAAGCCCTAGCCCAGGCCCGCCGTGGCTCGGAACGCACATTCCAGAAAGCCCCTCTAAGAGCAAGGGCTTGTGGTACCAGCTGACCTGTTCTATGGACTTGGGGTGCTCCCGCACCTTGGGGGCCCCAGTTGGTGCTGTGTGTGGTTAGGGGAGCAGGAGGGGCAGCTGCTGAGGGTGTGGCCGCGAACAGAGCCAGGGCCCAAGGCAGCCAGCTCCTGGCCATTCGGTCTGAACGGTGCGGGTTTCCTCAGCTGCCAAGGAGCGGGCACTGACCAGGCGTGGCTGTCTCCTCATGCTCAGGGCTATTTCTTGTCCCCGGAGAGGTGGCTTGTTGACTCTGGGTTCGTGTTGACCAGCCTCCTGTGGTGAGGTCCCTGTCCATCCCTCCTCGTCTTTCTGCACACCTGGAGGTCAGCAGCCCGGCCTGGCTCCTGGGGCCTCGTGCTCACCCTGATTGCGAACCACAGCCAGCTGTGTGGCAGCCCCGCGGCCCGTGTGGTCACTCTGGGTGCGCCCGGTCCTCTCTGCTGACTAGAGTCTGGGCAGGGGGCTCCAGTCTAGAGCTTGTCTGGCACGGGCGTTTGGGCTTTTCTTGGGCACACCAGCCTCACCGGTAGGAGGGGAAGCCGCCCCTTTGAGCCTGACCCTGTGTTGCCACGTCTGTCCGGGAGGTGCAGGGGCACCTGTCCTCCTTCCCCAGGTCTCTGGGCTCTGTCACTGCACCTGTCACTCTGGCATCAGCACCTGTGACGTCAGAACTGCTCCGCCTGTGTCCACAGCTGTGGGCTCGTGACTGATTAGAAGAAGAGGTCAGGGAGCAGAGGGCTGGGGTGCTTGTTTCATGTGTATGTGAGACCCCAGGTCCAATCCCTGGCACCGCACGGACTCCGAGCCTGGCCAGCTCTAGCTGGAGGCCCCTGTGTGTCACTGGGAGTGGCCCTGCTCAGTGGCTTATGTGCAGACCCCCTGACCCCTCCAAATAAAGGACGGTGGAACCAGAACGATAGTGTAGCAGGCGTTGGTGTTGCATGCAGCCTACTCAGATTTGATCCCCAGCATCCCATAGTCCCATATGGTCCCCCGAGCCCTGCCAGGAGTAAGCCCCTGAGCACTGCCAGGTGATGGCCCCAAAAAATAAAAGCCAGAGAAACAAGCAAAGACAGGTCCTTCACAGGCGGCCTCCATTCAGTCTGTTTTGGGGGACTGGTCTCTGTTGGTCCCCCAGATCGGGGCCTGAGGTTGCGGCCCGGTGCAGAGGTCAGCTGCATCCTCTGTGTGTCCATGTGGCCTCCTCCGTGGCTTGGAAGTCTCCACTGCCCTCTGGAAAGCGTGTCAGTGTCGGCTCTGCTTGACTCGGGAAGTCCTGGGCCGGGTCAGCAGAGAGAGTCCCCGACAGGGGCGTGACTCGCGCCTCCCTTAGGCGACTCTGTGTCTGACCGTGGAAGCTGACCTGGGACTAGTGGCAGAAACCAAGAGGTGGGAGACTCGGGCCGTGGGGGCCTGGACAGTGAGGCCCAGGGCAGCTGGCGGGGCATGATTCGGACATGCAGACTGCTATGGGCCTTCCAGGTCCTTGGTGGCCTCAGCTATAAATGCTGTGACATTGGGTGTGACTGGGCAGGTGTAGGGGGTACACAGAAGACCCCAGGCACAATCCCCCTGGTGAGGGGAGAAGGAAATCCAGAGCCTCTCAGAGAGCTGGAACCCAAGGGTGCAGCTTGTGGAAAAGGCACTGGGTCCTCTCCTAGTCTCCAGGCCAGCTACTGGACATGGGGCGATAGAAAGTCTTAGTCAGAGAAACGGGCTTCTAGAGAGCCGCCAGCAGAGGAATGCCCAGGTCCGGCTGTGTAAGAGCCGCTGCCCTCGGGTAAGGGCCATGCCCAGGAGAGAACTGGGTGCTCAGCTCAGCCCCAGGGCGAGGTGTCTGGACGTGGGGTGGGGTCCCCCAGCAGCAGTCTAGTGCTGCCCCTCTTTCCACAGAGGCAGGCCACGTGGCAGATGTCCCCAGTGGAGGTGGCCGTGGGCAGGTCCCCAGACTCGGGCAGAGGCAGAGTTGGGAGAAACCGCCTTGTTCCCACTTCCACTCAGGGCTCAGTGCCAGCCCCAGGCCCCTGCACCCGCTCCCTGTGGCTGGTGCCCCCTCCCAGCTGATCTGGGCAGCCTCGCTTTAGAGAGCAGGAGGAATATGCGTGCTGGTGACGGGGGCGCTTCCTCCCGTGGCACTTCACCCTCAGCATCGCAGGAGCTCCGGGTGTCTGCCTACTGTCTGCAGGGCATGGGGGCGCAGGTTGGTTCTCAGCAAGGTGGGCATCCTTGCTGATCGCATCCTGTGCTGCCCGGCTTCTCACGGCACTCGCCCACAGAGAGTAGGTGTTGGAATGAGGCCAGTCCCCCGGCCGGAACCTCTCGGCATCAGAAACCGCCGCCCACCGTCACTGGACAGTCAGGTCCTCTGCCAGCAGGACAGGTCTGGGCGAGCAAAGTTTCAGCAGGAAGCAGGCTACTGGCGCCTTGCGTGTGCCGGGAGATGAGGATTTGCACTCCTGATATCCGCCTTCCAGGATCTTGAGAGGACATGGTCGTGTTCCTGGACAGGAAAACACTGCAGGTGGGGTTCCCACACCACGGACCCCTGCATCTCCCCGGCATGACTTCCCAAAGGCCAGACCCTGTAGCTGTGCCAGGTCCTGCCGAGCGCACAGCCCAGATCCCCGTTTCCTCCCTGCCGAGGGATTCCCTCGTCAGGGTTCTTCTGAGTAACTGCACTCTCAGAGCGGCGTATCCTGGGGGACTGAGATGTGGGGGCCACTTCATTTATATGTGAACATGGGATGTGCCTCTGTTCTCTGAGCTAGATAGTGCTCTTTCCTGTATGCCAGTGAGGTCTGGGGACACACACAGGAACACACACACAAACAAGCACGCCGTGGACACACACACACACACACACACACACACACACACACACACACACACACCCAGACTCCCAGACGTACAGCAGCTGGACAAGGGTTTGGGGATTCTCTCTCTCTCTCTCTCTCTCTCTCTCTCTCTCTCTCTTCTTTCTCTCTCTCTCCCTCTCTCTCCCCTCTCCCTTTCCATCTCCCTCCCTCTCCCTCTCTCTGCCTCTCTCCCAGATGTCCAGGCGCTGGACAAGGCAGCCCCCTGCTGCTGCTTCTGGCCCTGCCACCACAGACTCCCCCATGTGTAAGCTAAACTCACTCAGCCTCTTCGGCCCAGAAATCAGCGGCCCCAGAAGGCTCTTTTGCGGGCAGGTGGGGGGACACTCGCTTGCTAGCTTGTGACCAGAATCCCAGTGCAGGAGATTGGGGGGGCAGGCAGGGAACTGCTCTGGGCTCTCCCCATCCCACAGGGTTGCTCATATGTTGCGATGACCAAGGCCCAGTGGGTTCAAGACGGTGACCAAGCAAGGAGTCTGGGCGGAGCTCATGGCCAGGATGGCCTGTGGCGGGGGTGCAGGAGCGTTGCTTTGCCGGCCCCCGCTTTGTCCTCTACGCACTAAACCTGGGCTCCCGTGAATGAAAACCATAGCGTGGGGGCCAGAGAGCTAGTGCGGGGTGAAGGTGCTTGACTTACGCTGCCCCTCAAGTCGTCTCGCACCACGCACGTGCTCCTCGCATCTCCATGCGGTGCCTAGAACAGAAACCCTGGAAAGGGTTTCCTTGTTCACTTGTCTGAGCTGAGGCAGTCACAGTAATCAGTCGTACTGCTCTGTTTCTCCCTGACCATTAGAGGGGAGGCCCTCCCACCCCAGCTTCAAAGCTCCGTGGGCTTGAAAACTGTCCCTTCCCTCAAGGTCCACCTGACTGTGAGTGACCAGAGCATGGACAAATCAGGCTTTGTGGACCCTTCCACGTCTCCCGGCCCTCACCTGCTGACGCAGTGGTGTCCCGTAAAGCCGTGTCTATGTGGACAGCTCTGGGGCCCTTTATCACTTGCCCCAGCTCTGCTTAGTCCACCCATGGCTGTGCTCTGGAGTCCTCTCTGCTGCAGCTGCTCCACCCTAGGTGCAAGTGTAGAGCAGGGACTGGATTTCTCCCTGGGATGTGGGCGCCCAAGTCTCTGCGGCTCCGTCTTCGCATGGAGCAGGAGAGTGTGGCTGGGAAGACACCAGGCATCTGTGAAGCAGTGGCCCAAAGGTGCGCTATTGGGCCCTCTGGATGGGACTCCCCACTGCGCCAGCCCCTTCCCTGGCAAGCCCATTCGGCATTCGGTGATGGCTCAGTTCTCTGCTGCTCCAACTCCAGCCTGTACCCACACTCTTGCCTGTGCCCGGGAGTCGAGGAACAAAAAGGATTTTATCCGGGCTCTGCAAGTGAAGGGGGCAGGCTGAGCGCCTCTTGCTCCCTGCCCGCTGCTGGTTGCCTGATGCAGAGGCCAGAGGGGCAGGCAGGCTGTGCTGAATCCCAGTGGTCCCGGGCACACCTGTCCCTCCCAGAATGGATCTCGGTGTTTTCCTGTCCTCTTTCACGGGCCAGGTGCAGGTTTCCTGGCATGTCACTTCCCTCTCTTACCGTGTCTAATGACTGTGATTTGATACTCGGCACAGGCCACCAGGAATGTGAGTCTCAGTGGTCAGTGTCCCATAGGAGTCGAGGGGCCCAGATGTGTGTTTTGACTCTGGCAGCCCCGAACTTCTAATCCCTCACCGTGAGGCCCGCCGTTTGTTGTTGTTTAGGGGGCCACATCTGGAGGTCCTCAGAGCTTACTGCTGACTGTTGTCAGGCATCACTCCTGGCGGGGTTTGGGACCATGTGGTATGCTGGGATGGAGTCCAGGTTGGCTGTGTGCAAGGCTAGTGCTGTTCTCACTGTACTGTCGCCCGGTCTTTTTTCTTTCTTTCTTTCTTTCTTTCTGTTTTTTTTTTTTTTCCTCTTTTGAATTTGTTGTTCAGTCTCTGGGAGCTGACGCCCTGCGTCCTCAGTCTGTAGGTCTGTTTTTCTCTCTTTGGAATTGTTGCTCAGTCTCCGGGAGCTGACGCCCCTGCGTCCTCGGGCTGTAGGTCTGTAGGTCTCAGGCCTGCCCTGTTCATGGCTCATGAGCTTGTCCCTTGAATCCAAAGATGTTGGGTTTTCTTGCCCTGGGCTTTGGGTGCTTCTGCTTGCCGGGCCCTGTGCTGGACGTAGGGTGGAGGGTAGCGTCTGCGCTAGGAACCCCCAGGTAAGACAAGTTGTCAGAGACCACCCGAGAATCACCTGGAAAGGCTTTCCCGTGTGGCTCCAGAGAATGCTGCTCAGGGGCTTCACTTGTGGGGCCATGAGAGGGCAGCGTGGGGTCCTGTCTCCTGCCTGCCCAGCATGGGTAGACGCTTGGGTGCGGTTAGCACCCAGGATTGGTGTGAGGGTATGGACTGGCCTCTATAGAGCATGAGGCCCAGTGTGGGGTGCCACCTGCTGTGTCGGGGACGGCCCGCCCCTCCCAGCGGAGGGAGAACTGTGGGGGCTAGCTCAGGTTGACCCCATCGCCCCGGATCTCGAGTGAGCGGTGCTGTCCAGAAACTGCTTTTCTACAGACTCAGCCCTGACAGGTGCCGTGGACAGGGACCGGGCGCGTGCGCTCTGTGTGGGGTGGGGAGACGCATCTCAACACTGGCTCAGTACTTCTTCCTGGGCCGTGTGCTTGGCCAGCCCTGACCTGCACTTCCTCTGCGGGAATGAAGGAGCATGGGAGAGGTAGGGTCTGTTGGTGCTATGGGCAGGAGTTGGGGGCTATGGGCAGGAGCATTGAGAACAGAAAGCCTCTGGGGTCTGGGGCCCAGAAGCATGTGGAAACCGGGAGGCCCCCTGGGGGGCTGGGGACAGAGTGACCAGGCCTCCAGCCTTAAGCTCCCTCTTCCTCGCCCCATCCATACCCGCTCCCCTGCCTCCTGGGTCTCTGGAGAGACGCCTGTCTCAGCAGACAGCAGAAACCCTCAGGCAAGGTGGAGTTTTTTGCCCCCACTACCTCCCCTTGTGGCTCTTGGCTTAGAGGACCGAGCAGCGAAGCCCAGAGGTCAGCCTTTTCTGCGCCCGCACTGGGAGCCAGAGGGAAGGGGTGTCCACGCCCCTGTGGAGAGGGGCACAGCATGTCTGTGCCAGGGTTTCCCGGAGCCCCCTTGGCTGCTCCTGGGCACATGCCGAGCTCTCTGGTCCCGCCCTGCACCCTGGGCCTGGGCTGGGATCCCTGACCTCGCCATGGTAACCGAGATGGAAGGGTGTGCTCCCCCCAGGCTCTGCAGAGGGGCAGCTGTTCTGCCCGCAATGCGCCAAGGTTTGCTGGGGCCTGGGAGGTGACGCTGAAGTATCCTCGTCCTCCTTGGGACTCGGAGTGCTGCCCTCAGATCACAGGGACACATCTCAGCTGCAGTTCTTCGCACAAGCCAGAGAAGTGGCCAGGCCGGGCCTCGCCTGCACCAGCCCTGCCCCCAAACCTGGGCCAGGGCTCTGGCAGACAGGAGCAGGGCCCAGAAGCCGCTGGGGAAGCAGCGCAGAGCCCTGTACCTGTGAGGCCTGCCGTGGAGAGAGGGCAGTGCCGCCTGCCTAGGGTCGCTTTATCGCGTGTGTCCCTAACCAGTCAGCACGTCAGCTGCTGCTCTCGCCTGGGACTGAGGCGCGCAGGTGCTGGGGCCTGCCAGGGCCGGCTGCTGTCCCCGAGGAGTCGGTCCACGTTACCAGGGAGCGCGTGAAGGATGGGGGGGAGGTGCTCCCCTTGGCAAGGACTGAGGAGCCCCCGCAGGCCTTTTGCCCCCTCTTGGCAGCTGGACCTCACCCTTGAACCCTCCTCCCTTGCTCTTTTCTTCTCCTTTTTGGGGGTTGGTGTGGAATTATCTTATTTTGTTTACATTGCACCCAAGTTTCCTGGTACAAAAGACTTGCAGGTGCAAATATGTCCCGCCTTCATTAACTTCCCTCCCTTTTTAATTTATGTGATTTCAATTTTCCTTCCCTGTACTGTTAATTAGGGGGACCCTCTAATCAGTGCCATTATCACAGTGGTATTCATGTTTAGGAAAGCCGCTAAACAAATGCTTGCAAAATTGCTAAATGGCTAATTAATGTCTGTTAATTAAGAAAATTGCTCATGGTAACAAACCATGCCGTTGCTGGCAGCCGCTAGAAAGACACACTTGTTGGAATTAGGGCGTGGCAGGTAGAGGAACATCTGCTCCGGAGCTTGCCGGGAAGTGAGCGGCCAGGAAGCCCGGCCCGCCGTGGTCCGTGGCCGCCCCTCGTTCCCTTCCCCTCCGTCCTCTGCACACCTCTTCCCCATGCCCCCTGCGCTGCTTGCCCTTCTCCCCCGCCACCGCCACCCCCAGCTCCGCGTTTCCCAAGCAGGCAGGAGGCTGGTGGCCTGGTTTGGAGGGAGAAAGGAGAGCGCGCCCTCCCTGCGTTTCTCCAGTGCTCCTCTCCACGTCCCTCATGAGCCACCAGGTGTGTTTTGCTTCGCCTCATAAGCACTGAGATTGTGGCGATGCCTCCAAGGGTACGGGCATATGCTTTGCTCAGGAGTCCAGATTTGATCCCTGGCACTACCTGGTACCCCCCAAAACGATCGCCTGCTAGCAGTTGTTCCTGGCAACGTGGGTGGTCCATCCTCCCTCTAAAAAAAATAAATAACAAAAACTGTTCAGAGTACAGCCGTCATGAGTGGTAAAAATCTTTCAGGTCTGTTGGGGCAGGAGAGATAGAATAGAGGGTAACCAGCGTGCCCTTACCCAGCTAGTCTCCCAAGTCCCGTGAGGAGTGATTCCTCGGCACAGAGACTGGAGCAGACCCTGAGCACAGCAGGCTGTGGTCCCAAGGCAGTCAGGTGTGACCTTTGGTCTTCAGCCCCAGAGTCCACTCCCAGTGTCCCTTGGATAGACAGGTACTTCCAGGTCATGCTTTGTGACCTGACCCTTGGTAGGAAATGGGTTTGCCATAGTGATGTGTGTATGTGTGTGTGTTGCTGGAGATCAAACCCAGGGACGGAGACACACACACACACACACACACACACACACACACACACACACACACACACACACACACCACTGAGCTGCCTCTCGGTCCCTTTATTCTACTTAAGTAATTTACTTAAATATTCCTTTATGGGGCCAGAGCGATAGCACAGCGGGTAGGATGTTTGCCTTGCATGCGGCCGACCCGGGTTCGATCCCCAGCATCCCATATGGTCCCCCGATCACCACCACGAGTAATTCCTGAGCAAAGAGCCCTGAGCATTGCCGGGTGTGACCCAAAAAAGCAAAAGAAACAAACAAAAAATAAATAAATTAATTAAATATTCCTTTAAGTAATTTCCTTAAAAAGGCAGAGGAGGCGGGGGGGCACTTAAGCGATAGTACAGCAGGGGAGGGCATTTGCCTTGCACACGGCCAACCCAGGGAACGGTTCGATCCCTGGCATCCCAGATCCCCTGCATTCCATATGGTCCCCTGAGCACCCCCAGGAGTAATTCCTGAGTGCAGAGCGATGAGTAACCCTTGAGCATCACCGGGTGTGACCCAAAAGAAAAAAAAAGGAGAGAAAAAAAGACAGAAAAAGTTGCAACCCACTAAATTGGTTTTACAGCCCGCTAATGGGTTTCAACCCGCAGTTTGACCAACCCCATAGTTTAAGTGAATTTGTCTGCCCATGTCTTCCGGGGCAGTTGGGGTCAGCCTGACCCCTGGTCTTGGTTGGGATTGGGGCGTCCCTCTGGGGGCTCGACACCAACAGAAGTGCAAAGCTCAGCCCCTGCGTGCCCTCCGGTCAGCCAGCCCTCCCCCTCAAGTCCTTCGTGCACCATGTCTCTGCCATCCTCTGGGACTTGACCAGTCCCTTTGTCTCTTGAGACTCAGTTTACCTCTCGGGCTATTTTCAGGGCTGGTGGGTGCATGAACTGTGTGGTGTGAGTCTGTGACGGTCTCTTGTTCTCTGTTCATCTCAGTTCATGTCTGGGGGCTCTTTGCTAGCGCCCCCCACTCAGACGTTTTGCAGATGAGGCAGGTCCCTGGGCATCCCCAGGCCCGCCAGCCCGTACCAACAGCGTACTTGGCATGGTAAACCGGGTTCCCATGCAGACGGTTGCAGGCCCTCCTCCCGCAGGCGGTGACCGAGGAACCTGATTGTCTTTGCGTTCCTGGAAGTCAGCCATGACCTGTGGCTCAGCCTCCCTGCTCCGGCTCTCACTGGCTGGCCACCTAGGCAGGCGTCTGTCCAGTCCCAGATTCCATCCTCACTCCTGAACCCCCGCCCCCAGCCTGCCGCCTGCCCGCCCACCCGCCACTGCCCACTGCCGCTGCCC
This sequence comes from Cryptotis parvus, assembly GCA_021461705.1. Taxonomy (NCBI): domain Eukaryota; kingdom Metazoa; phylum Chordata; class Mammalia; order Eulipotyphla; family Soricidae; genus Cryptotis; species Cryptotis parvus. Next base: position 27,229 of record JAJIBD010011554.1, on the reverse strand, counting down.
GCCGCCGTCCGTTTTGGTTGAGTTTTTTGTTCTTGGAAGCTTTTCCTGCGCTTCTCCATGTGCTGTGATCTATAACCTGCCTCTACTGTCTGGCCTCACAGGGTCCTCCGGGGTCACAGCCCTCGCCGCACGCACAGCCTCCTCACAATCCCAGCAGCATGATGGGACCCCACAGTCAGGTAATCGCACTGTGCTTCCCACCTGCCCCGGGGCCTCAGGGCTCCCAGAGGACGGAGCCCACAGAGGAGAAAGGAAGAAGAAGAAAAAGAAGAAAAAAGCAGCTCTTGTGATAGGATAGACGGAGGGAGGAAATAGTCGCCCCTTCCCTGGCCAAGATAGATGTTGTTTCCTGGACATGGCACCCAGTTGGACATAGACAAAGCAGAAGAAAAAGGACACAGGGAGACCCTAGGCCTTCCCCAAACACCCCCAAACAGCGTCTCCCTGACCTTGTCAGCGGCCTTTGCATTTTTTTTGTTGTTGATGTTGTTGCTGTTTTTATTTTTTCCTCTCTCACTTTTGGTTTGGTTTTGAGTTTGGTTCACCATTTGTTCGTGCCAAGCTGCCTTCAGCCTTTTCTTTGTGCGCTCTCGCTGCTGAGCTGCTCGCCCATCCCCGCTCCGGCGCCAGGAGCTCGCTGTGCCTCCACCGCGGCCACCGTGCCCCTCACCCCCACCCTGGGTCCCTGCTCTCCCTTGCGTCACCCTGCCCATGGTGTCCGCATGAGTCTGTGCGTGTGGGCCCCTCTCGTCTGCACGCACACACAGACCCTCCAACGCTCAGCCGGGAGCTCTTCCTGCCTGGCCCGGCACGGCTGGACGTGCCACACGCACCGGTGCCGAGCCCCCAGCCATGGGCAGACATCACACTGGCCCCTGGGACCAGGCGCCTGGTGTGGCATCCCTGGGGGAGGACAGGGGGCAGGGGCGGCCTCCTAGCGTTCCTGTCCAGAGGAGGGTCCACCCAAGGGAGAGGCCACCAGGAGATGGTTAGTTGTGCCCGCACCGGACTGGAGTGGAGCCGCATGCGTGTGTCCCACTCGGGAGTGCAGGTTGTCACTGAACGAATTCCCTGTGATTGCAGCCTTTCATGTCACCACGCATGGCGGCCCCAGGCCCCGATCCGAATGGGGGAACCAGGTACTGTAGCTCGCATCTTCCCTCCCTCGGCCAGCAGACCTGGGCGCAAGGGTTGGGGGGCGGGGGCAGTGCCTGGAGAGACAGACCCTGAGTCCGGAGGGTCCTGGGTTGGGGGTGCTGGACTTCCGCTCTTCCAGGGAGCACGGCCATGGCCCTGGCCCTCCCTCCCAGCCCCTTCTTGGAAGAAAGTCCTCCCTCTTTAATGAAGTTAATTGACAATGTGCATTTTTTCCTGGAAGCTTTGAGAATTGCCAAGGCTGGTAAATATAATCCTGCTATTAAGGGGAGAAATGGGCCGTAGGAATGCTTAGATCAGGAGCCCGGATGCAGCGGAGCAGGACGTTTGTGAGTTTTTAACAAATGTCTGCCTGCTTCCCAGACCAGCTCAGAACAGACGGGATTTGTTCATGTAATTGGAAAAGTGGTTTGCTCACGGGGCTGGGTGCCTGCCTCTGGGCAGTCTTAGGTGGTCTGGAGGGAGGCGTTGGAGGCGTGGGCCCCCATGTGGCCCTCTGAGCAGGAAGGTTGCTGCAGATGTGAATAGCCTCTTTTGACGACAGGCCAGCTTAAGGAAACTTTCTAGAAAGATTAGGGGAAATTTTTTGTCATGCTAAAACTTCTTAGCATGACTCTTTCAGAGTCTTGCCGGTGCCCTTGGATAGGGTCCTTGCCTGAAGATGCTGCCTCCCCAACCCAAGCAAGGCCGCTGCAGGGTCCCACGGTGCCTTTTCTCCCAGAGCACTTTGTTTCCGAGCATCCCCATGGAGTAGACACATGTGGGAAGGAAGAGCTAGAACCCACTTCTTGTTTGTTGTCCGTTATTGTTTGAGGTTTTGGACCACATTGTTGACAGTGCTCAGGGGTGCTCCTAACCCCCTGGCTGTGCTCTCAGCGCTGCATGGGGCCAGCATTGAACCCAGGGCACAAAAGCAAAACCCGTGGGCACCATCTCCCCAGCCCTGAGACTTGATTTTGGTGCAGGTTCTCTTGACTGAGGCTCCAGAGGACCCCGAGCCTGCACACGCGTGCACGGTGCCAGGGCCGCACTCCCTCCAGGTTTTCCAGGGCCTCGGCCCAAAGTGGCCCCTAGCTCAGAAAAGAGCGGGACACTGTCACCAGCAGGTGCCCGCCACACCCATCCCCAGCACTGAGGTTCTGCTTTCCCCTGAAAACAAGAACGTTCTGTCCTCCAAGGTGGAGGGTGCCCTGTTTTACTAGTGGACCGACGCACACCTCTGTCCCACAAGTTTGCCCCCTGAAGCCGGGACTGACTCGCGCACCTTCTTCCCTGGATCGGGTGACAGGTGTCCTCTTCGAGGTGCAGAGAGCAGAACTGTGTCAGTGAGGGTGACGGCAGCTGGAGAGCTAGGGTGCAGGATGGGAACTGCTTGATGGCGGGGGCACAGACTGCCAGAGCCCCCCTTCCAGGGTCCTTGCGGGCGCCCCAGAGCACTGCTTCCAGCAGGCCCCAAGGACTGTGCACATACGGGCAGCCCCATACACTGCTGCTCCCCCACCCCCATTTGAGGGTTTCACTCTTCTCCAGATAAGACCCTTGGACCCTGGCCATGCACACCCCTAACCCACCCTGGAGGGCGTAGCAGGATTGGGGATCCCAGGCAGAGGTTCCTGAGAGAACAGCAGGAACCTGCAGCGGGGCTGGCCAGACCCCAAGCACCACTTGCAAGTTGGTACAGGCCTTCTGTGGCCCGTAAGGCTCTGGCCAGCTCAGCACCCTGGGCTCCCCAGAGCAGACGGCCTTGTCCTGTGCCCTCCCAGAGTCTTTCACCAGGTTCTAGGACCCCCGTACAGTGCTACCGAGCTGGGCCCTGGGGCGGGAAACAGGGTGGGGAAGATGAGTGGGGACAGTCTGGCTTGTCTCTGGAGATGGAAACCCAGACCAGGTGCTCCCGGGCTTGGGTCTGTGCATCCGCCTGTGTTTCATCTGGACTCGAGAAACAGCCGTCAACCCCAACTCTGCTTCTCCCCGTCCAGGTTGAGGCTGACTTCTAAAGAGTGCTAAGCAGGGGACCCCACGGCACCCTATCTCCCCCCCCCCATCTCAGGACAGGACTGTGTGGCCTCTGCACCTCAGTTTCCCCATCTGAACTGTAGTGGTCTCCCACGGGACTGGGATTTAGCCAGGGGTTGCTCCTGGGTCCCATGGTATATAGTGGAGCTAAAACAAGTGTTTCTTGGGACACGGAGTCGGGCCTGGGCTTCAACATTAGACTGGGGCCACTCATTTGGGGTGCAGGTGGCTGGGCTGTGGTGTATCTGGACCGTGGCTCCTACCCACAGATGCGCCCCTGGTCCCCCACTGCAGTCCTGGACTGCGCTGTGCCAGCCAGGCGGGCTGCAGGAGCCCTCCCTGGTGAGGTGGGGAACGGGGGCAGGCGTATGGCTCCCAGCCCAGCCCCTGTGGCCCTGCAGGGAGCCGCAGGTCAGCGCGGCCTCCGCGTCGTGTCTCTTGCAGCCTCCGGGGGAGTTCCTGGGACGCAGCCGCTGCTGCCCAATTCCATGGACCCCACGCGACAACAAGGTAGCGGGGCTGCGGCGGGGCTGCGTGGGGTGGGGGCCCTCCGCCCACCTCAGCGCCCCACAGCTCACCTCTCTCACGCAGGGCACCCCAACATGGGAGGATCGATGCAGAGGATGAACCCGCCCGAGGCATGGGACCCATGGGCCCTGGGCCACAGGTAACCGCCTCTCCTCATCCCTTCTCCGTCCCTGTGTCCTTCCGTCTGCACCCGCCTTCTCTCCTCTCTCCACAGTTTTGTTTCCCACATAACCGGCTCCCGGGGTGGCGGTAGAGAGATCAGGCCCGTGCCCAGCTGCCCTGTGCCCATCGCTGGGCGGCGCCATGCGCCTGCAGGCAGGGAGGGTGTGCTGGTTGGCGGTGGAGTGGGGGACTGAACGGCAGAAAGGTGGGGGAGCCCTCTGGGAATCCCGAACTCCTCCCTCCCATGGGTGGCTGGAGCTGGGTCTAGGGACAGTCTGGTGCCCTGAGTAGTGCCCCCTGGCTCGTCTCCGGCAGGCCTCAGCTTCCCACGTGGTCTGGCCAGTGGGGGGCTGGGGCTCCTCTACAGCACTCCGTGTGTGTCTGGATCTTGTGGCTCCTTTTCGTGCTGTGAGACACAAACTGAAATGTGCACACACGTCCCCCGCCTGTGTGTGGGGGTGAGGTGGGCAGAGTGTTGGCGTGTTCTGCCTGCTTGGGAATTCCCTGGGCAGTTTAGGAGAAGCTGGGAGATTAAGTCCGGGTGGGCGGGCGGGCGGGGGTTCCCGTGAGAAAGAGGAGGGCGTACAGGGTGTCCTGGGGTGCTTCTCCTCCCTGCTCTCTGCCCGCTTGACTCCCGTCCTGGATTCTCAGGGTCCCTCCCAGCAGGGAACACCCACCCTCACATATGGGCGGAGGATGTGTGCACACACAGCCCACCCCTGCCCCAGGCACACCAAACATGCAGCTGCACACACAAAGACAGCAGAGCCCCCCCTGCTGCCCACCCCAAGAATCTTTCCCGGGCACATGGTTCAGCCCCTCCTAGAAGCAAGCAGGGGCCAGGGGCAGGGTCTGGGACTGGGGGCAGTCACATGCCTCCTATGGGAGGGTGGAAGGGTGTGCGTGTCTGAGTGTGTGGATGTGTGCTGTGCTGGATGTGTGGATGTGTGGTGGGTGTGTGTGTGTCTGAGTGTTGTGTGTGTGCTGTGCTGGATGTGTGGTGGGTGTGTGTGTGTGAGTGCTGTGTGTGTCTGCTGGATGTGTGGTGTGTGTGTGTGTCTGAGTGTTGTGTGTGTGCTGTGCTGGATGTGTGGTGGATGTGTGTGTGTGTCTGAGTGCTGTGTGTGTCTGTGCTGTATGTGTGGTGGATGTGTGTGTGTGTCTGAGTGCTGTGTGTGTCTGAGTGCTGTGTGTGTGCTGTGCTGTATGTGGGGTGTGTGTGTCTGAGTGTTGTGTGTGTGCTGTGCTATATGTGCGGTGTGTGTGTGTGTGTGTCTGAGTGTTGGATGTGTGGATGCGGTGTGTGTGTGTGTGTGTGAGTGCTGTGTGTGTCTGTGCTGGATGCATGTCCGAGTGTGTGTCTGAGTGCTGTGTGTGTCTGTGCTATATACGTGTCCGAGTGTGTGTTTGAGTGCTGTGTGTCTGTGCTGGATGCGTGTCCGAGTGTGTGTCTGAATGTGCTCTGCGTGTCTGTTCTTCAGGCATCTGCTGCCCGGGTGTCCTTGCCCCATTCCTTCTAAACCTGGTGCATGAAGCCCCTGAGTGGCCTCTTCCTGCCAGCGCTGCCGCGTCTCTGCCACCCCTGCCCATGAGACTGGCACTGGATGAAGCCTGGGCTGGCACTCCCAGGATGCCTTGGGCTGGTTCAGGAAGCTTAGCAGCTGCCTTTGCACGGAGGGCGCCCTGCGTGCATGTCTGTGTGTGTCTGCCCGCATGGCTGGATGTGTCGTGTGTACTTGTCTGTGGCCACACGGAGAGTGCCCATGTGTGTGCATGGAGGCTGATGCCCCACTTGGGGGACTCGCAGTGAGGCCAAACTGGCCCATACCTGGCGTTTGTCCTCTTGCCCCAGCTTCCTGTGTGGCTTCTCTGGGCTTCTAGTTTGTTCTGGGGAAGAGGGGACCTTGCTTGAGCGGCAGGGCTCCTCTCTCGGGAAGGAGCCAGGCTGACACTTGGGGGGGCCCCCCTGAGGGGCTGTGGGTCCCGAGCTGTCCCCTCCCCGCTGCCCAGGCCGCCTGTGTGCAGCCTGGCTCTCCTGACAGGAGCGGTGCCGTGTGGCCCCTGGCAGAGCTGCTGCGTGTCAGGAAGATCCTGCTAATCCGCGGGGCTGTCGCGTGGAGAGGCAGCACGCTCTCCGCGGATTTGTAGAGAGGATTTAGGAGCTGTGCGTGTGCAGGCCTGAGCATGGGCCCTTTAAGACCTGGGGTTCTGGGACGCTTAAGGCTGCATTAAGGGCTTTGCTGTTTGCTCTGCAGTGCGATCTGTGATCTGCAGGTCTGCCTGCGCCTGAAAGGCCTCCCCGGGCCCGCCCTGTTGGGGTGCTTGTGCCCGGCTCCCAGAGTCTCAACGCGGCTGCTTCTGCACACCTGTGTTTGCCGCTCGAGTGGGGAGAGCCAGGGGCCGAGATGGCCTTGGACAGCAGTTGGCACCCAGCAAGCCTTGACATTAAGTCTGTCCTTTGCCCAAAGTCAGCCAAGCTGGACTGGGCACTCGTAGAACTGGGCCTCTCTGTTGGACAGGGGCGTGGAGCCTGGCCCCTGTGTGTCCTGGGAGATACCTGGACCCCCCTTGCTGAGGGTAGGGTGTATTCTTGAGTCCAGCTTTATTTTCTTTTATACTTATTTTGGGGGCCACACCCAGCAGTGCTCAGGGTTTACTCCTGGCTCTGTACTCGGGGATCACTCCTGGTGGAGCCGGGGGACCATTTGGCGTGCAGGGGATCAAACTGGGCACATGCGAGTGTAAAGCCCTCCCCGCCTTACTGCCTCTGGCCCCGGGTTCCAGGCTTTCCTGTACAGGTGTCCCCAGGGCTCGGTGTCCCTGAGCCGCCAGGCTCCCTGCTGCCTCCGCTGGGTCCCCTCCCGGGGTGTGGTGTCTTGTGCACACTTGGCCTCTCCAGTACGGTCCAGCTCCAGCAGTGCCCCTTGCTGGAGGGAGCTGTGCAGTTAGCCCTTGGCTTTTTCACTCTGTGCGCAGGGGAGCCCGATGCACGCCCCGGCCCTGTGTGAGGACCAGCTCCTGCTGCCCTCTGCCGCAGGGGCCCCATGCCGGGCCTCTGGTGAAGGTGGATCTGAGTACCCTCACACTACACTCAGAAGGTCCCGAGGGGCCAGCAGGAGAGAGGGCGAGGGGGCCAGCATCTGGTGACAGCGGGGCCCGCACGGGAAGTAACTGGGGCAAAGGCAGTTAACCCGCGAGGAATGGGCGGGACGGCTTCCCAGGGAAGGCCCTGCGCCCCTGAGGAGCCTGCATGTGGGGAGGGCAGAGGGGCCTGGCCGTGGGCTGGGCTGCGGCGGCAGAGACCTCGCCCCCACACGGTGTTGGGCTTTCACTGCGCCCCGTCGGGACCTGGGGGGAGGTGTTTGTGCTCTCCACTGAATCCTAGAGCCGTGTGGGGGATCCTGATACCAGTGGAGACAAAGGGGACCCAAGGTCGGGAGCTGCCTCATGGGACGGGCCTTGGAGGAGGCGTGTTCCCCCAAAGGGGCCCCCAGAGGTGTGGACCCAGGGCTCCGGAAACTTCATTTCAGGCCACGACTATCCCTCTGTGCTGGCTTTGTGGTCTGTGTTCCCGGTCCCCCCCCCCCCACCCCTTGTGTTTTTTATAAACAGATGTGATTATTTTCCTCGTCAGGTCCTTCCACACAAACTAACCCTCTCGCTTTTGTTCTGTCTGCCTGTCCCTCCCTCCTTCCCTCTCCGGGTGCCCCTTCTCCTTCTCATAGACTGACCCTTGGTTATCGTTGCAGAATTACGGCAGCGGCATGAGACCACCACCCAACTCCCCGGCCCCGCCATGCCCGGGATTAACATGTAAGGCCAGCCCAGCGGCGGCGGCCCTCTCAGGGTCTCGATCTCCACATCAGGAGAACACACATGGCCCCAGAACTGGGGGCGAGGCTCCCCCACACCCGCCTCCTTGGGGGCTGCGGGGGCTCTCTTTGTAACCTACTTCTCCCGGCTTTGTGATCACCTCTGAGAGTCGGGCACTGCAGCCCTGGCACACCTGCCCACATTCCCGGCTCCCTGGGCCGGGCAGGTGTGCAGCCCAGTAGCTGCTAGGGGTGGGTTATGGCGGGGGGTAATTAATTATTTGATTTTGGGGCCACACCCAGTGATGCTCAGGACTTAACTAGTGGCTCTGCACTTAGGGGGTTACTCCTGGAGTGGCTGGGGATGCTTTGGGATGCCGGGAACTGAGCTACGTGCAAAGGCATGAGCCCCCTGCTTTACTGTCGCTCCAGCATTTAACTGCCGAGACCTGGCTGCAGGGGTCTTAGCCCCGGGCCAGGACCTCCCTGGGAGTTTCCAGGTTCCCAAAGCAGGACATGAGCCGTGGCATTTGTCTGCCTCCCTGAAGGCCTTGCTTGGTCTCTTGGTGGCCCCTTCACCTGACCCTGGGGTGTTTCTGGCACCTTCTTTATAGCTGCATCTCTCCCTCACAGGGGCCCGGGAGCTGGCCGACCCTGGCCCAATCCTAACAGTGCTAACTCAGTGAGTACCCAGGTGGGGAGCTGCTGTTGGCTGGGGGATTCGGGGTGCCTCTCACCCCCCGGGAGACAGACTGGGGCCCTCAGGAGGCGTGGAGCCCTTCCTGGCTACCCCCACCTGGATTCGGGGCAGCTGAGAGCCTGACTCCCATCGTGTCCACAGTGTCCTGCCAGGACTCAGCACTCTGGGACTGTCTCGGGGTGCAGGGGCTCTGCCCTCGCGCCAGAGCAGGCAGGAAATGACTTGCTGCAGCCTCAGCTGTACTCCAACCCACCTGGTGGCCCAGAGCGGCCCACAGAGGCTCCGAGTGGGGTCACGTCACCAGATGGGACACAGCTGTCTGTGGGAGGGGTAACACCGTCCGTCTCTTTGCAGATCCCATACTCCTCCTCGGCCGCCCGCACCTACGTGGTAAGTCGGGTGGGGTGGGGCTCCCTCGCCTCTTTCCTGAGGGTCCTGAGTGATGACCCCAGGGGTCCCTGCCCAGAGGGCAGGAGGCAAGTTTCCAGGCAGGCCTCGGTGCTCTGCTGGTGGGCGCCCGCGGCCTCACTGAAGCACACATGGTGGGGAGGAGAGGGCTGGAGTCTGGGCTGTCAGGGAAGACTACCCGGGTTTCTGAGCCGTTTCTGTCTCTCCTCTGCAGGGGCCTCCCGGTGGAGGCGGCCCTCCAGGAACGCCCCATCATGCCTAGCCCTGCAGGTGAGAGTCAGGCGGGGCTCTGGTGCCCGTGCAGGCAGAGCTGACCCTCCATTTTTCCCCTCCCCCCCTCTTTTCTCCTCCTTTACGTGCTTTCACACACACACTGATGTTCGCACTCCCTCTTACACACTCATACTCACCTTCCTACATGTGCACTTAAACACACACACTTACACATACATTCTCCCTTTTCCAACTCTTACAGATATTCTTAAAATACGCTCTTGCACACATTCTCTCTTCCACTCACCCCACACTCTCTCACGTGGTCTCCCTCTTACACATCTCTCCCTCCCACCTCTTCTTCCCTCCTCTCTCTCCCTCCCCCCCTCTCCCTCCCCCTCCCCCTCTCCCTCTCCTCCCTCTCACACAACAGGGGCAAGCTCAGATCAGGGATTTGGGGGCTGGGGACCCCAGACCTCTGCTCTGTGCATGGCCTCTGGCTCCCGCTCCTGTGTGGGCTCCACCTTCTGCTTGCTTGGGGGGTGCACACACCAGGCCTCCCAGCTAAGAATAGCGTCTCCTGTGCTGTCCTGAGCTCCCACACAAGGAGCGCGAGAGGCGCTTGGATTCTTGCCCAAGGGGGGTGGGTTGCCCGCTCCTGGAAGCTCGCGCGCTGCTCTCCAGAGACGCCCCCTCCCTCAGCACCCCCGGGAGGCTGCTCGGCTGCAGGGGTGAAGCTCCCACCCCGCTCTGCTCCTGCTCACTGCAGCATTCTGATGAGCTGCGTGACCTACATTCCGGCTGGGTCACCGCAGACTCGCCAGCACGCTCAGCGGCTGGGTGGGGGTGGGGGCCGCTGCCCCCTACCTTGTCCCAGGGGAATCAGGTTTGCTTTGGAGCGGGGTGGGGGCAAGAACCCCCCCAGCTGCCGCCACACCCTTACTGAGTTCACCCCAACTGCCAGGACACCCTGAAATTTCTTCGCTTTGGTGTTGAATGGTTTTCATGGCTTGAATTTTCTGTGATTAAAAAACTTGGTGAATCTTCATTAAATACAAATTAGGCAGAAAATGGTGGTACTTAGAGGAAATTTTAGGTGATAAAATACAAAAGAATGAGTTCAAGTGCCACGAGTTTGTTTTAATTAAGAAATGAATTAATCACCCCCAACTTGCGGGTTTCCACTGTTCCGCAGATTCAACAAATTCCAGTGACAACATCTACACAATGATTAATCCGGTTGCCGCCCGGGAGGCAGCCGGTCCAACGTGAGTGCTCGCTGATCACTGATGCCGCGGCGCCCGTAACAAATCATAATTAACTTCATCAGCTGAGGGGAAAGCAGGTTTAATTGATTTCAGCCATTTGTTACCAAAGATGAGTAAGATAAACCGTCAGGAAAGTGATTAGCTCTTGGGCAGCTTGAGGTCCTGTGCCGTAGCTGTGGTGGGTGAGAGGGGTCGAACTCTCACCCACCACGGAGGGGTCCGAGTGGGGTGGGGACCCTTGCCCAGCGGATCTGCAGTGCTGACACAGAGCAGTGTTGGCTGAGGGTGTTGGGGGTCCCCTCACCGCCTGGCCTGTGTCTGGCCCGCCCAGGGCCTCCCATCCCTTGCAGCCCCCTCCCTCTGCCGGCCACCTTCCCCCAAGGCCTCTCTGCCGTTGCTGCAGCCACTCAGGGCCCTCCTGTTTCCTCCCCTCACTCTGGCCCATGTCACAGAGCCCCAGGGAGCAGGGGGTTCAGGGACGCGCCCTTGAGGCTGCCCTCCTCCCTGGGGGTCAGGCTGTGGGCGCCACACCTAGTCTGCAGGGGCACTGCCCATCGGCCCTGCCCTCAGGGGCCGGAAATGCGGGGGCCACTCACCACACCTGGGTTCCCCTCTTGTGTTTGCCCTGAGCAGCCAGTACCCCCTGGTACCCCACCCTCACCCCTGCCCCAAGTCCCCCACCTTGAATCTTAGCACTAAAGGGAGAGACTCAGGGTGTAGAATGTTCTTGTGTTTGGTGGTAAGATTCCTGAGTTGGGGCAGAACATTGTCAAACCCACAGCCTAGCCCAGGATAGAGAAATTGAGGCTTGGGGGTGTGGCTTGAGTCCACTGTAACCCGGGTCCCTGCCCCCCCACCTCCAGGCTTGTCATGTGTGTAGCGGGGGCTCCAGGTCCATCAGGCCTCATTGTCACTCCTCGGGGTGTGTCTGAGGCTGTGGAGGCTGGGCCCATGCTGGGTGTCAGGGCTGGTGCTGTGTGGCCCCCGGGCCAGGGCTTTTCCCTCTCTGGGCTGTTTCCTGGGCTAACCCCAGCCTTCCAGGCTTTTCTGCTAGATGCCCTTTGTATGCTTAGCCCCTGAATGGGAGACCAGGGATGGGGTGCAAAGGGCCCCGCCCACCATCCCCCACCCTGTGCTTCTCCCCAGTTCCCAATGGGTCCCGGCTCGGACGGCGCCCCATGGGCGGCATGGGTGGAATGGAACCCCCACCACATGAACGGATCGCTAGGTGAGTGCCACAGGATGGGGCTGGGCAGGGGGCTGGGCGGGGCAGGGCAGCTGAGCTGAGCCTGTGCTTTCTCCCTGCAGGGTCAGGTGACATAGATGGACTCCCCAAAGTGAGTGCCCCCCTCCTCTCCCGTGTGGGTGGGCCCCTGTGCCAGGGCAGAGCCTCACCCCCCTCCTCTCTGCAGAATTCTCCCAACAACATAAGTGGCATTAGCAATCCTCCGGCACCCCCGAGACGACGGCGAGCTAGGAGGGAACTTCCTCCATTCCTTCCAGAACGACAATGTAAGGACGCTGGACCCCCGCGCACTTCCGCCCCCTTCCTGGGCCCCCTTCTGTGCCCCCCGACTCCTCACCCCGTGCTCCTCGTTCCCTCTCTGCACTCCTCCTGGATGCCCCCTTTGCCCCCCGTCTTCCTCCTGAATGTCCTCTTTGACCTCCTGGATCCCCCCACCCCGCCCCTCCCGTCCCTCTCCAATCCCCCTCTGTCCTCCCGAGCCCTCCCTCTATTCTCTTTATTCTCTTGGACCCCCATCCCACCCCTTTTCCGCATCAGCAAGTCTTCCCAGACCTGGAGGCTGTTTGCTTCAGGCCCTCCTGGCCCAGTCACCTCAGATACTGCTGCGCCCCAAATGCGTGAGCCCTTCCCCTCCTCTGGGTGGCCCCTGGGTGGCCTTTTGGGACCGTGGCACTCACCCACCGTCCACGCTATCTGGGGGCCCAGTGAGAGCACCTGGTCATTGCGAACCCTTTCAAGCTCTCTGTGAGGAGACCCGGTCACACTTGACCAGGCCAGCCGTCAGTCAGACAGGGAGACGGGAGGAGCAGGGCCCCCAGTGGAGGCAGGCTCGGCCCCGTGGGGTGCAGCTCCTCCCGCACCTCTCACGGGCGCCTGTTGCTCCTCCAGTACTCCCCAAGCATGACGATGAGTGTGTGACCCCTCTCCTCCGAGACGCTGAGAGACGCGGCTTTGCAGACGGGAAGATGCCGGAGATTATGCAAGAAGACGCGGAGGTGTCGTTTGTGCGGCGCCGTTTGTGAGGGTGTCGTTTCCCAGGAGCGGGGGCGTCTCCCCACGCCCCACTCTCACTCCCCACCTCCCCAACTTGAGTTTCATGCAATAAAAGGCTGAACTTTTTATTCCATAAAACATGAAGGACAGAACACCAAATCTGTTTCAAGTCCATGCCCAGAAGCCCCCTCCCCGCCTTTCCTGGAAGGACCTTTTATGTACATGACACTTTTCGTTGGTTTTTGTTTCTTTATTTTTCCCTGGTTTATTTGTTTTGTTCATTTGGGGTTTTACTGTTGTTGAATTTTTTTTTCTCAGTGTTTCCAGGGTTTTATTTTTCTTTTTTTTCAGGGTGGGGGTTGACTTTTTTTTAATGGAAGCTTCTAGCAAGTCCCCACCCACCTCAACAACCTCTTTTGCTCTTTTTCTTTAAAAAACAAAAACAAAAAAATGGAACGAAAGGACAAAAACAAAAAAAAAAAAAAAGCCCAGCCTGCCGAGCTGCTGCTGCCCAGCCCCTCCGGGACACCAGACTGAGGCTGAATGAGCAAGTCCCAAAAGCCTCTGGGAAGGAGGAAGGGACCTGCTGCCTCGGGACGGGCCTTTTGGTGGGTACAGAGGGCAAGGGAGGGGCAGGCGCCTGCTCTGCGTGGCCTGGTTCCTCCCACCCAGGGGTGCCGGCTGGACCCTGTGGACCCGAGACACACTGCACCCCCGTTCTGTGGCCTGAGAGGGTGGACCACCTGAGCGCCTCTCGGATTCCCTCCAGGCGGAGACTGGCCCCGTGGCCTGTACCGTGGCCGCAGCACCGCCTTCTTCCGGCCCGGCCTTCCCGCGAGGATCCGCCAGCTGTGGGTTGCCCGGAGCCAAGCCGGCAGACCTGAGCCCTGGAGGCCGCTGGAGTTCGGGCTTTCTTTGTTTTGTTTCGTTTTGTTTTGTTTCTCCTTCTCTCTCAAGGACGGGCTACGGACCAGGATTGCTCTGTACATGCTGGGAACTGGGGAAGAGTCGGGACTCGCTGGGGGGCTGGCGGGGGCCCACCAACCAAACGGACATGCTGTTTCCGCTCCTGTTTTTATTTTCCAAAACCGCCTCGCCACAGTGGAGCCTATCCCCGCCCCCAAGGAGGGGAGCCCCATGGCCCCCTCACCTCACCACCCCCAATGGGAATCTGTGTGTCTTGCCCTGAAGACACCCCAATTCCTTTTGTACATTGACCCCGCCCCTCCTCCCTGTAGCTGGTCTTTGTTTTCCTCCCCTTTCTGATCCATGTATATCATATTATGTGACATACCATCTGCCTGAAAAAAAAGACCCGTGGCGGTTATTGGGAACATCGTAGCTGTTTCTGTGTTTTTCTTACCTTGTAGTCTGGTTCTGAATTAAGAGAGGAAAAAAAAGTAATTATGAGACATTGTAGTTTGTGTACGATATATGTTGATAACGTTTTATTAAAGGGACATCTTTTTCCGCAGCCCTTCCTGCCATGTTTGGGGGAACCGGGTGGGCAGCGCCCCGTGCTGACCACCAGGTGCCAGGTGGCTGAGGGTCCAAGTGGGGGTGAAGCACAGTGTGAACCACTGGGCTGGGCCTCCCATTCTGCAGCGCTGTGCAGTTGCCGGTGAATGTCGAGCAAGTGTCCGCCTCCAGATACTGGGGTTTGCTCTGCTTTGCTGACGTGTCTGCTGAGTCGCGCTGCCGGGGCCTCTGGGTTTTCCCTAGCGCCAGGATGGCTAGGGTGGGGCACAGCCTCCCTGGCTTTCTCGGGGCTTGCCTTGGGACACTGCTTCGGGGTTTGGTTTTCACCCCCATGGCAATGGGGAGCCTTTGAAGGCTCTTAACAGCAGCAGTTTGACTAGAAACTCAGAGGACCAGCTGCAGGCTGCAACAGTCTGGGAGCCCAGTGACATGAGGACCCAGTTCCCGCCATCAGCCATGCAAGAAGCTCCCACGACACCCCAGCAAACGGGTTCAGGCGCTGGCGGGAGCAGCTCGTGGACAGTCCAGTGTCCTGCTGCCTGGAGCTCCGGAGACACCCACCAGAACCAGCAGCCATAGGAGGCCAAGCGCTACCACTGCCTCCGCTGGGCCTCCAGGACTCCCCCGCTGCTCCTCCCTTGTGACCCCTATGTCCTCGGCTGCCAAGTGGGGTCATGGTCACTGACTTCCTGGAGGGGTCGGAGCACGGGGCCAGCTGTGACTTGAGGAAGGCCAGGCCCAGTCACAGCACCTGAGCACCATTAGATGTGGCCCCAAATGGTTCCACTTCCTCCTCGGTGGCTGTGGGGTGCGTGGTAGGATGTGTGTGCCCGCAGGTCGGTGGGGCCCCGACCTGGGCACATGGGGGGGGCGTGTCAGTGACCGTCTCCAACCTCTACCCTGTGGGCTGGTGCCAGTCGCAGGACTAGAAAGGGCGATGCTGGTTTAGGAGATTGCATTTTGCCCTTCCAGCCACACAGCACTTGCGCTTCCTCGCCTCTGCAGCGACTCCTTTGCACCCCAGAAAACTCCTTGGACACAGCAGTGGCTGGGCTTTGAGTGGCCTCCCCACAGCCCTTTGGTTTGGGTGCCACGTCCGTGGTGCTCAGGGCTTAATCCTGATGTTCGTGGGGCCTGTGTGCTGCTGGGGATCACAACTCTGCGCAAGGCGAGCACCCACTGTGCTGTTGCTGAGCCCTTACAGCTCTGCAGTGGCCACCGTCCACAACACCCACCACCATGCTGCCGGAGCAGGACTCGACCGTGGTGTGGGTGCCACGGCCTCGGCCTGCAGCTCTTCAGCCACCTCCAGCAGGACTGGCCCCACCACCGGCAGCGCATGCGGGAACTCACGCCTGCCCCTTGGAAGCTCTCGCTTCAGTGCCGGTCTCCTGACAGGGCCAGGCCAGCACTGTGGAGACTACTTAGGGGAGAGGTGGGGAGATTTGCAGGCGTGGGGGTCCCAGGTTCAGTGGCTGCTTGTCCCTGTATTCTAGGGCCTCACCTCTAGGGAGTAGCCACTGGGGTGCCGCAGTAGGTCCCAGCCCTGAGAGGAGGGAAGTGGCTGCAGACCAGTGCAAACCAGTGGTCCCTGAACGCTGGTGGATGCTGTCTCGGCTGTCCATCAAGGACGCCGAGACTCTGGGGGACTGGGCGGGAGAGCAGACCGGAAGTGGCTGTGCCAACAGTCCGGCCCAGGGGGTGGGGAGCAGAGGGTCCTGAGCCGGGGCCCCTGGGTGCTGTTTGCCCACCCTAGGCCTGGGAGCCGTGCCTTCAGCCACTGACGATTTCCTGCCTCCCCCCCAGCTCTGCAGTGCCTCCGATCTCTCACATCGGTGGTCCTGAAACCCTCCAACAAGTGCCCGTGTTCAGTCAGCATCTAGCACGTGCCAGGCTGGTGGCGCAGTGACACCAGTGACCAGGGAGAGGCAGGATCCAGGCAAACCACAAGGGGCAAGTTACGGCGCATCTGCGGGTCAGACGCAGGAGCTGGCGTTGGCATCTGCATGGTGCTGGTGGGCAGAGCCCCGAGGCTGGAGGGGGAAGGCGCCAAGGACTGGGCTCCGGGGGGGAGGGGGGGGGGGGAGCAGCCAGAGGGGTTCCCTGCTGCAGGGTTCCTCATTTGGCCCAAGCTGCAGGCCCTTTGCTGTCCGGGCCCTCAGCGCTTCCCTCTTCTCCCAGCTGCTGGGAACAGGCCCCCACTTGGCCTGTCATTTGCCATTGAAAATTCAGCCTGTAGGGGCTGAGTAACCACTAACAAGCAGGCAGCTGCGGACCCGGATTCGGACCTGGTACCTCATAAGGTCCTTAAGTACTGCCAGGAATAATGGTAGTTCTGAGCCCAGAACCAGGAGTGACCCCTGAACAGGCCAGATACAGCCCCAGAAACAAAAATAAATTATTTTTAAAGATTTTTTTTTGGGGTCACACCCAGCAATGCTCAGGGGTTTCTCCTGGCTCTGTACTCAGGAATTACTCCTGGTGGTGCTGGGGACCATATGGGATGCCGGGATTGAACCCGGACAGGCCGGCCGTGTTCAAGCAAACACCCTAACCGCTGGGCTATCACTCTGGCCCCAAAGATAATTTTTTTTTTTTTTTTTTTTTTTTTTGCTTTTTGGGTCACACCCGCAATGCTCAGGGGTTTCTCCTGGCTCTGCACTCAGGAATTACTCCTGGCGGTGCGCTGGCGACCATATGGGACGCCAGGGATCGAACCCGGGCCAGCACAGGCCGGCGCGTGCAAGGCAAACGCCCTACCCGCTGGGCTATCGCTCCGGCCCCAAAAGATAATTATTTTTAAATAATTAAGTGAATAATTATTTTTAAAGAATCCAGCTTGCCTGGATTTGCGGGGGAACTGACGGCACGTGCGGCACACACATGCACGCACTCGGCACAGACACGGCCCCGGGATCGCTGAGGCATGACCCGAGGCCCCTGCTGTGGCGCCGTGTCGGCCCCTCATCCTTGCTGGTGCTTCCCTGCCCGCACCCAGCAGATGTTCCGTGAAGGTAAGTCCCGGAGGATTCTGGGTTAGTCACCCTCCTACGCCACCCTGCTACATGCTTTCCCCTGGGGTAGCAGAGAGGCATTTGTTTGGTTTGGTTCAGAGGCCACACCCGGGCGCTCTGGGGACCATGCTGGGGAACCAGCCCAGGCCTCCTGTACGCAGTGCTGACTCAGCCCTTTGGCCCACCCCACTGGACCCAAACATACTGTCTCCCAATCCCAGCAGGGGCTCCCCGGGTGAGGACCGACTCCTGTTTCTCTACGCCTCTGAGTCATGGGGCTCCTGAGAGCACTGTTGTGGGCCCCCTTTGCTGTGGCTCCACCCTGGAGGCCTGCCATCCTGCTGGGGGCCGAGAAAGCAGCCCGCTCAGGGGCCCCAGGGGCAGAGCTGGCCCCAGGGCCCTTCCCTCCTGAGGGCCTTGGCAGGCGGGGCCCTGTGAAGCAATGAGGTCCCCGTGTCAGAAGGGCAAGGGCTGTAGGTCAGGGCCAAAAGCATCTCACCCCGAGCCCCAGGACTCCCCAAGTCTCAGCCTCCCTCCCCAGCCTCTGCAAGCACTGCCGGAGGGGATGGCAGGGGCTGGGGTCTGGGTGTCCCACACCAGGTGCCAGGCTCGAGCCAGTTGGGCCTCCCAGAGGCCCGGTGTCACCGACGAGCTCCTCCCTGGGGGCTGAGAAGATGCTTCCCCAGCATTGAAGGCTGTCGGCCTGGCGCCGCTCAAGGGACAGCCACCAGCTTTGGCTGTGCAGTCTCCAGAGACCCCGCCCGGTGTCCCTGTCACCCCCTGCTCCAGGCCCCTCTCTGTCACCACCATCAGAGCCTGTGTAACTGGGTGTAGGTGCTGCTTCCTGTGCCATGGCCGAGAGCACAGGACTGGGGGCTCCAGGACGGCATGCGAGGCGCAGCGTCCATACAGGGAGGGCAGGCATTGGCCACAGCAGACCCCAGAGCCATGCATGTGCTGAGGGGTGTGGTCCTGCCTCCGTCCAGTGTGATCGTGCGGTGGGCAGGGCGTTTGCCTTGCACGTGGTTGAGCCGGGTCCGCTCCTCGGCCCTCCAGGAGTGATCCCTGAGCATAGAGCCAATAACCTGAGGACCAGCAGGTGTGGCCCCAGAAACTAAAATCCAAATTTCCAGCCCCACCTGCATGAACCCAAGATGAGCAGCTCCACGGGGAGCCCGGTAGCTGAGGATTGGCTCTGAGGGAGCAAGTCACTGGGAGAGGCTGGAAGAAGGTCCAGGAGCATGAGCAGCAGTGTCCAGCCTGCTGTCCCGAGCCCAGGGCCAGGGCCCTCTGGAGCGAGCAGCCCTCCTCCCACAGACCACCCAGCTGGCTGTGAGGGTGGGGCAAGAGCGCTGAGCTTGGGGGCACGCATGAGGGGTTGCCTCATTTCTCCCTGCAATGGGACGAGCCCCAGTAGGCCCTTCTCAGGCAGCTCAGCCATAAGGGCAGGGAGCGGTCAGTGGAACCTTAAGTCTGCTGGCACGGCCCACCTCACTGAGGGGCTGGCACAGGGCCCTCAGCCCACCCCCTGCCCTGCCCTGGGGCCCCTTCCAGGCTCCTCTGCCTCAGCCATGTGCTCCCACACGCCTCCTGGGCTCCAGCCTCACGAGCCAGCGTCCAAGAATGACCACGGCCTCCTGCCAGCCCTGAGCACACACTCCCGGTTCTCTCCAAGTCTCTGACTCAGCAGTTCCGCGGGAGGCTACTCGATACCGAGCTGGCAGCTCACCCGCTGGCCCCAGAACCAGAGCACTGTGCAGTGGGGCGGCACCAGCCAGCAGAGTGGTGCCCAGGCAGGTGCACTGAGGCAGCCCCGCGGGCAGGGCAACAGGACTATGCTCTTACAGTAGCCACGTGGAGCCCTGGGGGCTTTGGGCCATACCCCGGGGACTTGGGACCATGTGCTATAAGCCCAGGCCCCTGGCATGCACGCCAGCGCTCCAGCCCGGAGCTAGGCAGCAATCGCCCAGGGACAGTGCTCAGACATGACCGGCAGAGACTTGGCAGCATCCCCCACGAGCAGAGCTGGAGCCAGGCCTGGTCTCGTCGGCCCAGTGCTGCCCCGCCCCTCCCCGATTCTCCCCAGACTCCCCGAAGCTGCCAAGTGCTTCCTGCAGAGGCTGATGGTGCTTGTGGTGTGGCCCGGGTGACTCCCGCACACCGCTGGGTGTTTCCCGTGACTATGGCAATGGCCCTGGGATTAACCAAGACGGGCAGGGGCCTGTTGTTCACAGCTGCCCACAGGGGGCACTTGGCCCATGGCCGGGACGCTAGTGAGAAGACGGCAGAGGCGGGTCGTGAGGTCCTGAGTGCTGCCGTCACAGTGGAACGTGTCTCCTAACCTGAGCATGGACCAGGGGCCAGAGCCCACACAAACACTCTTGTCTTAGTCCCGTGTTTCAGAGGAGGAAAATAAGACTCCAGGATAGAAAGAGACTAATCCAAAGCCACGGAATGGGCCAAGAGCTGGGCCTCCACCAGGGCAGGGCAGCTCCGGTGCAGAGTGTGTGGGGGAGGAGGGGGCAGGATGTGCCAGGGGCCCCTTCCAACAGCACCCTCACGCCAAGCACCAGCCCAGGACCCTGGAATGGTGGAAGCTTCTTTATTGCTTTACTGTCAAGTGACGCTGCCGGACCAAGGACATGATTCCTCAGTGGGTGATGTCGGAGCTCACAGCACCGTGCAGGTACAGGGCTAGAAACTTCCTGAATGTCTCTGGCTGGAAATCAACTGGCCCAACAGGTTCCTGGAAAGAAGATGGTCCATTAGACCCTGCGATTACCACCAAGGTTGTTTCTGCATCAACCTTAAAGGCCCACCAAGAATGGTTTCTTTCGGGCGGAGCAATAGCCCAGCGGGTAGGGCGTTTGCCTTGCACGTGGCCAGCCCATGCCGGCCCAGGTTCGATCCCCGGCATCCCATATGGTCCCCTGAGCACCGCCAGGAGTAATTCCTGAGTGCAGAGCCAGGAGAAACCCTGAGCATTGCCGGGTGTGACCAAAAAAAAAAAAAAAAAAAAAAAAAAAAGGTTTCTTTCTCCCAGGCCGAGGGAGCGGGCACATGGGGCCGGCCAGCCAGTCTCACCGGGCTCTGCTCCTGAGCCCCCGCTTCAGCTGCCACCCACCAGGAGGTGGGACCCCCCCCACACACCCAGGCCACAGTCCACAGCAGGCACCTTCGTTCTGGACCAGCCTGTGTCCAGGACTGAAGCCCCTGAGGTCACTCGTGGAAGAGTGACCACAAAAGGTAGAG
Organism: Cryptotis parvus; assembly: GCA_021461705.1. NCBI lineage: Eukaryota > Metazoa > Chordata > Mammalia > Eulipotyphla > Soricidae > Cryptotis > Cryptotis parvus. The sequence continues at coordinate 6,983 of JAJIBD010011554.1, read as the reverse complement.
GCCTCCAGTGGAGCTGGGGACGGCGCCGAAGGAAGCAGAGGAGAAAATGACTCATGCACTGACCCCGGAGGCCACGGATGAATGGATGGATGGAAGAACAGTCTAGTCTTAACAGGCAAATCAAATGGGGGATGCAGGAGGCTTTAGAGACCAGCATGCGTGGGGGCCCCAGGGAAGCTGGGAAGAGGGAGGCCAGGCCTGCATTGGGGACAGGGTCAGGCGGGGAGAAGAGCTGAGGCGGAGGGGAGGAAGAGCTGTGGCCCCAAGCCAGGCCGAGCAGGGCAGGGGACACGAACCTGGAAGGAAGAGGCTGCAGGCCTGAGGGCTGAGCGGGGGTTAAGGGCAGAGGGCAGGGAGGGGCTGGAGTGGCGCGCAGGTAAGACATCAGATGGGCAAAGGGAGGCTCAGAGCAGGGGCATCTCGAGGGGGAGACAATGGCAGACCTTGGAGAACTCCGCGGCGGCCCAGTCCTGGGGACGCACGAAGGCTGGACTCCAGCCGCTGAGCTGCCCTGCTCAGACCCGCGTCCTAGCGGGTCACAGGCCCTCATCCCCGATCCTGCCCTGTCCCTCAGGCCTGAGCGGCTCTGATGTCCTATTCTGAATAGTCACTGGGGAGGCCATACCCTGAGGTGCTCAGGGCTTACTCCTGGTCCGGGAGACCCTATGGGGTGCTGGGCTCAAACCCAGGTCGGTCGTGGTGCAGGGCAAGCGCCTACCTGCTGCCGATGCCCGAGGCCTGAACATTCTCATGAGAGAATGTTGCATGGGCAGCGGGCCCCAGGGTGACCATGACCAGGTACTGGGAAATGAGGCGGCCCGCAGGGAGGAGAGGAGCAGGGAGGAGGGAGGGGAGGAGAGAGCAGAAAGCAGGGGGGAGGAGGAGGAGGAGAGAGGTGCAGGGAGGAGTGTCGCTGTGCAGAGCCAAAGGGATGCCGCAGAGTGCTAGGAGCCGGCTGGCCGGGAGAAGGTACGCTGGGGGTGACGGGCAACGACCTGGCTGCTGATGCCCATGCCGCAGGGCACCCAGGGAGGCTGCACTCACCACAACCACCTTCTTCTTGATCACTGGACGACACCAGAAGTGCTGATAGAGGAGCTGGTCCGAGTCCAGCCATACCAGATTCTTGACGCCCTCTTCAGAGGCCAGATCCGGTCGTGTTCAGCTGCAAGACCAGGAACTGGAAAAGCGGCGTCCATCGGTGCCCACGCTCTGCACCACAACTGGCTGCTCCAAAACCCTGGCGTCAGGCTGAGAGGAAGCGAGTGAAGGCGTCAGAGCAGAAACCGGGGCGTGCTCACGCAGGCCCTGAGCCCCATCCCCAACAACACTGAGGCACTGCCAGGCTGGGCGACGCCGACAGCAGGGGGCCGCACTGCCGAGTGGCTCTGAGCTCCAGCACTGCCAGCCGTGGGCCCCTGCTGTGTCGATTAAGCAAACGTCGTCAGCATAGCACGTGGAAACGGTGCAGGGCCGGGCCTGCCTCCCCTCACCCTCCCGGGCATCAGCCTGGGTAGCGGCTCCGGCCTGTGAGGGCCGACTGCTGTGGTCACAGTGCAGGGAGCTGAGCGGGAGGCAGAGAAGAGAAACCTTCACAGTCGGGGAGCCAACAGGGGTCTCGTCCCGACAGCAGCAGCAGCAGACTCACTCAGTCTGAGTCAGGATGTGGTACCAGGCCCCACATCCTGGATGTCCCCTTGTTTTGCTCCCCAGGGCTGGCACCTGGGTGCAGGTGTGGTCTCCTGCACACGGAGACCTGACCCAGGCTCTGGTTTGTGCTAAGGAATCCCCTGAAGGCTGCAGCGGCAGCACAGCGGCAGGGTGTTTGCAACCCTGGTTCGATACCTGGCATCCTACATGGTCCCCAAGCACCGCCAGGAGTAACCCCTGAGCATTGCCGGGTGTGACCCAAAAAGAAAAAAAATAATGAAGGTGTCCCCTGAAGTGGCAGGATCACGGTTTCGGGGTGACAGCTCCTTTGCACTGCCGGGGGCCGCTGGGTCAGAGTTCTAGCAGCCAGCACTGCGGACCTTGTGTGTGTCAGGGCGATGTCCTGCCTCCAGAGTCCCCTCAGGTGACCCCACACTAGAGGCAAGTGCCATGGGACAGGGCGGCTTCACTGCTCCCGCTGCAACGCCACCAAGCCAGACGACCCTCCATGCCACACACACCCCGAAGTCCCCGTCCCTGGAACCACGCTGCCATCTCCCCACTGCTCACCAGTCACACTGGGACAGCCAAGGCCACCAGCAGGCCCACAAAGCCGAGCCCCTGACCCAAAGGTGCAGCTCCCAGCTGGAACCTGAGTGAGGAGCGTGTCAGGCGGGGACCGCTGGCCTCAGAAATACCTGCTCCTGGGGCGGAGCGATAGCCCAGCGGGTAGGGCATTTGCCTTGCAGCGGCCGGCCTGTGCTGGCCCAGGTTCGATCCCCGACATCCCATATGGTCCCCTGAGCACCGCCAGGAGTAATTCCTGAGTGCAGAGCCAGGAGTAACCCCTGAGCATTGCTGGGTGTGACCCAAAAAGCAAAAAAAAAAAAAAAAGAAATACCTGCTCCTGGCTGTGCGCGGAATAAATAAAAAAAGAGTACCTCTAAGCGTTAGCTGAGAATTCCGTATTGACTCTTATCTCTCTCTGCAGATCAATAAAACTGCAGGTAGTACATAAATTTCTCAGCAATTTTACCTTTTACACAGAGACTCTCCCCGTAATTGCTCAACTCCACACCCCCAGGAATCATCTGGGCCTGGAGGGGTGGGGATGCTTCTCTGCTCCCCAACTGGGTGGCAATTAGTGGCAGTGCCAAGATCTGGCTCAGAAGCACCAATGAACCTGGAGGCTGGGGGGCCTGGCACGCAACTCTCTGCCCTGGAGCGGGGTGTGTGTCTGGGGGTGTGGGGAGGAGATAGTGCCAGCCTAGAAGCCGGAAGGATCTGGGATGCCCACGCTGTGCCCATGTCCACCAGCTACATGACCCGGCCGTGAGAGCCGTCAGGGACAGAAAGGCCAGGTCAGGATGGTGCTGACTCTGGACAAGTTACCTGACTACCCTGGGCCTCTTCATCAGCGAGATGAAGGGCGGCGGGGGTCGGCCACAATGCAGATTCCACGGAGACTACCCGACTCAGCGCTGGGCTTCCCAGCCCGAGCTTCTGCAGCATACCTGGGGCTGGTTGGCAGAGAGAGCCCTCCCTGAGCCTCCCGATCCTCCCAGGCGGGGTGAGTGCTCTCCACCCCCAGGCAGGATGCGTGCACCCCTCCCCGGGACAGCCCCCACCCTGTCCACAGAGAGGGAACGTTCTGAACCAGCCGCCTGAGGCTCTCCGCGGGGGCCTGCAGCCGGGCAGTGCTCTCAGGACGCTTCTAGCCCCTGGCTCACTCCGACCAAACAAGAGGCTAGTGCCCAGGTCTGCACGGGGGCTCCCAGAGCCTTTGCTGTCAGGCATTTTGTTTGTGATGTTGTTTTTCCCCTTTCGGAGAGGGGGTGCTCAAGTGCTCAGGGGTCACAACCAGTCTGAGAGGAGGGGCCGATGGTGCCGGGACCAGGCGCGGACCCCAACCGTGCAGGTCTGCAGGCCACCCGCCTGCACTCTCCTCCCCGCCCGAGGCCGGACGCTCTCTGCACCTTCGGTTCTGGGCAGGTTCTCTCTCTGCAGATCAATAAAACCACGGGCTCTGGCAACCACCTAATGGGAGCCACGGGGCCCATCACTGCCCAGTCCAGCTTCACTTCCTTTCTCCCGTCACGTGAGGCCGGAGCAGAGGAAGCAGTGGTGCGGACCGAGCCTCAGGCTGTGAGTGGCACCCGTCCCCACTCACTCCCATGCAGTGCTGGGAAGGCGCAGCCCTCGCAGGGCCACAGCAAGTGCAGACCACAAGGAACGCTGACGGAGAACGGTGCCCAGCGCGAGGGGCTGTTAGCTCATCTCTGTGAGATGGGAGAAAGCAGGAAACCACCAAATAATGCTACTCACGTACCCCCATAGCGGCGCCGGGCCTGCACCAGGGCACTGCCAAAGGCAAACAGGATCATCTTGGCGCGCAGCTGGTCTGGCTGAAAGCGCCATGGCCGGATGTTGGCATTCTCCAGGAAATACAGCGTGTGGGTGGGGGGGTAAGGATAACCCTCCCGGAACCCTGCAGGACATACAACATGGCACAGGATGCAGAAGACGAACCAGCCGGCCCGAGGCCTCGAGAGAGTCGCTCACTTTAGCTCAGTGCAGCGTCAGAGAGACACAGTGACCTTCCTCCTGGGACACAGGTCTAATCCCACCTCCTGAGTCTGTCATGGGAGCCCACACGCCTGGCCCCAGCTTCTCTCTCCGGCCCCATCATCACTCCCCCGCACCTGTCTGGTCTTTGCTCACCTCATGCTTTCTGGATCACAGCCACGCCCGCTCATCTGCGGGTGGTTTGCATGCCGATGGCAGAGAACACTTATAGCAGGCTCTGCAGAGCCACTTTCGGCTCTGCCAACCCACAGAGATGGTTCTCGCATCTGACCCAGCTCCTCTCTCACATTCACTAGAAGGGTAACTTGAAAGCCACTGTCATTATTTAGTTTTGTTTTATTCTGAGAGGCCAGGAATCATTCCAGGTGAACTGGCAGATCCCTACAAGGACCCGAGGCCTTGGTGCTGGGGCCCCAGGACTACCGCGGCCCAAGCAGTGGTCGGGAGGCCAGGCCAGGCCAGCAGCGAACGTCTCACCACTTCCTGGCTCCTGGAGTCCGTCCCTCCCTCCCTCCCTCCCTCCCTTTCTTTCCTTCCCTCCCTCCCCCCTCCCTCCTTCCTTCCTTTTTTCTGCTTTTTGGGTCACACCCGGCAATGCTCAGGGGTTACTCCTGGCTCTACACTCAGGAATTATTCCTGGTGGTACTCAGGGAACTAGGGATGCTGGAGATTAAACCCAGGTTGGCGTGCACAGCAAGCACCCCACCCACTGTACTATCACGCCTGCCCCTTGCAGTCATTATTTTTAAAAAGAAATTTATTATGGGGGTCGGAGCAATAATACAGGAGGTAGACAGCTTGCTTTGCTACCAACCCAGGTTCTATTCCTAGGATCCTATACGGTTCCCCCAAGTCCCACCAGGTAGAGCCGCCCCCACTATAAAAGGACACACCCACCAAGGGTGATCCCCGAGCCCACCAGGTGTGGCCCAGAAAGCATGGAGTAAACAAAGACAAGACAGGTTCGGGGAGAGAGGAGATGAAGATGCGGTCAGAGAGGTGGGTCGAGCTCTACCCATAAAGACAGGAAGGTGGGATGAGACCTGTGTTCCAGAAGGCAGGAACGGGCACCTGCAGGGACGGGCAGCCAGTCGGGAGGTCGAGCCACAGGCTGCGCGGACCTGGGTAGCAGCTGACAAGGCCCATGGCGCAGCTGCCACTTCTGCCCGGAATGACCAAGCGGGACGGCAGGGACAGTGGGCGGTCAAGGCCCCAGTACTGGTCTGACAAGGAGGTTGGGAGGCCTGGTTTGGCTGAGTTTGAAAAGAAGCACCCCGGGGCCAGAGCGATAGCCCAGCGGGTAGGGCGTTTGCCTTGCACGTGGCCGGCCTCTGCCGCCCGGGTTCGATCCCCGCATCCCATATGGTCCCCCGAGCACCGCAAGGAGTAATTCCTGAGTGCAGAGCCAGGAGAAACCCCTGAGCATTGCCGGGTGTGACCCAAAAAAGGCAAAAAAAAAAAAAAAAAAAAAAAAAGAAATAAAAGAAAAGAAGCACCCTTCCCATTCTGGGAGGGTGTGTCCTAGAAGGAGAGGCCAGAGTTTCCGGGGCACACAGGCATGGGACACCTTTCAAAGGGCCTGTGAGTGACGGGAACCTTTGAGCACGAAGTCAAAAGCCCACTCAAGACCACCGTACAGGGGCCGGAGCAATAGCCCAGCGGGTAGGGCGTTTGCCTTGCACGTGGCCAGCCCATGCCGGCCCGGGTTCAATCCCCGCATCCCATATGGTCCCCGAGCACCGCCGGAGTAATTCCCTGAGCATCACCGGTGTGACCCAAAAAGAAAAAAAAAAAAAAAAAGACCACCGTTACAAGGGCCAGAGGGACAGTACAGTGCAGAGGGCGCTTGCCTTACACACGGTCAACTCAGGTTTGATCCCCGGCATCCCATATGGCCCTCCAAGCCCTGTCAGGAGTAATTTCTGAGTGCAGAGCCAGGAGAGCCCATTAGCATCACCAGGTATGACCCAAAAAAACAAACAAAAAAGACCAGCACTATAACTCTGACAGTCTGGGGAGATGGCTCAAAAGGCAGCCCTGGGACTGGAGCCATAGTCCAGCGGGAAGGAGTTTGCCTTGCACGTGGCCAACCCAGGTTCGATCCCCGGCATCCTGTATGGCCCCCTGCACACCGCCAGGAGTAACTCCTGAGTGCAGAGCCAGAGTAACCCCTGAGCATCGCAGGGTGTGTCCTTGCAGCCCTGGGTTTTGAGCGCCAGTGTCACTGGGAACTGCCCTAAGTTCCACCACGGTTAGCTGTCCCCCACCATAAAAGGACACGCCTCTGACATAGCAATCACTTCTGGGTTACTGAGGGCGGTTGGCCTGAGCAAATGAGTGTCTCCCCGAGTTTGCTTCCTGACATGGAAAATGGGGTGACCCTCTCTGGCTCCTGGAGCTGCTCCAGCCCAGGGGAAGGCCCAGCTCGTCTCCACGGCCAGCTCCTCACCTGTGTCGTCCGGTCACATCATAGACGTTACATTCCTGAAGGCCGATGGTGGGGGATATGGGGTGGAAGGTCTCAAGGACATGAGTCCTCGTAGCTTCAACCTCTTCCCTAGAGGCGATGGGGGGCAGGGGGTCCTTGGCATACAGTCGGGCGCCGCTAGTCCCGTGGACCTGAAGGAGAATCGACTCTAAAGGGGAAGAAAAACCATCAGTCCCACCTGCTCAGAGCTGAACGCAGAGGCTCTCAAACCCATCTGGCCCGTCACCCCCTTTTCAAGGAAAAAAAATCACTAAGAGCC
>JAJIBD010011553.1:0-48340 GCA_021461705.1 Cryptotis parvus | reverse complement strand
GCCCATAAAATAAATAAATAAATAGGCAAATAAATAAATAACCAAACTATCTCTTTAAGGTTCATCTAAATTATCACTCCCATATTTAAGGATAGAAAAGCTAAAAATAACAGGAGCTGAAGTGACAGTACAATGGGTAGCACAAGCTAAACCAAGTTCAATCCCCAGCAACCATATGATCCTCCAAGCACTGTCAGGGGGTGAATCTGAGCACAGAGCCAGGAGTAACCACTGAGCATCACTGGGATGGCTCAAAAAAGCAAGGAAAGAAAGAAAAGAAAGAAAGAAAGAAAGAAAGAAAGAAAGAAAGAAAGAAAGAAAAGAAAGAAAAGAAAGAAAGAAAGAAAAGACAGAAAGACAGACAGACAGACAGACAGACAGACAGACAGACAGACAGACAGACAGACAGACAGACAGACAGACAGACAGACAGACAGACAGACAGACAGACAGACAGACAGACAGACAGACCGGAGAGATAGTTCAGCGGGTAAGGCATTTGCCTTGCTCGTGGCCAGACCATGCCGGCCCAGGTTCGATCCACCAGGAGTAATTCCTGAGTGCAGAGCCAGGAGAAACTCAGTAATTCCTGAGTGCAGTATTGCCAGGTGTGACGCAAAAAGAGGGAGGGAGGGAGGGAGGGAGGGAGGGGAGGGAGGGGGGGAGGGAGGGAGGGAGGAGGGAGGGAGGGAGGGAGGGAGGAAGGAAGGAAGGAAGGAAGGAAGGAAGGAAAGGAAGGAAGGAAGGAAGGAAGGAAGGAAGGAAGGAAGGAAGGAAGGAAGGAAGGAAGGAAGGGAAGGAAGGAAGGAAGGAAGGAAACAAAACAGAAAAACATAACCTCCCCAAAGTGATATAAAGGACTTTAAACACTGGAAGAGATATACAAAGCAGCAAATAACCATTTCACCTCTATGGTTATAGTTTAACATATTATAGAAATTTCTCACCCCTCCACTTCGAAGTATTACTTGTAGAGTGAAAGAGTGTCCATGTGTTGCAGCAAGGTGTAAAGGAGTACATCCACGATCATCTTGAGCTGACAGATTTGCCCCCATTGATTATAAGAGCCTGAAAGTTGAGAAATAAAGGCGAATTTATATAGATATGTTTTTTGCTTTTTGGGTCACACCGGCGATGCTCAGGGGTTATTCCTGGCTCTTCGCTCAGGAATTACTCCTGGTGGTGTTTGGGGGACCATATGGAATGACAGCGATCAAACCCGAGTCGGCCAAGAGCAAGGCAAATGCCCTACCCGTGTGCTATCACTCCGGCCCCTATATAAATATGTATTAATCATGAATACATAATTATTAAAAGAAAGTAACTTATTAACCAAACATCTTGATTGCTTGATCACTTGACATCCTGTTATTCATCGATTTGCTAGAGCGGCACCAGTAACATTTCCATTTGACCCTATCATGTGCCAGATGCCCAATGGCATCTGGTTGCTTCAGGAATACCAAGAACCTCAAACTGTTCGTTCAGGGTCTTGATGAAGAAGTCTGACCATCTTGTAGGTGGGCAGCCACATGGATTTTTTTTTTTTTGTTTTTTGGGTCACACCTGGCAATGCTCAGAGGTTACATCTGGCTCTGCACTCAGGAATTACTCCTGGCAGTGCTCGGGGGACCATATGGGATGCCTGGGATCGAAATCGTGTTGGCCACGTGCAAGGCAAATGCCCTACCCACTGGACTATTGCTCCGGCCTGGCCATGTGATCGTTTTGATGTCCCGGGGATCCAGTCGGTAAGAACCAAACATCTTAACTTTTATATTTTCTTATATATATACTGCAAAGTATAAGGAACTCTTAACTAGCCCTAAGAAAATGCTTGAGATCTTTTATAACATTTGTAGAAAATTTTGTTTGACTTTCACTAACAAAATAATCAGTATTTATCATAAACTGAGTGCAGTTACTGTAACTTAAAGGTCACTATGAAGACGGGCCGGAGCAATAGTCCAGTGGGGAGGGTGTTTGCCTTGCACACGGCCGACCCAGATTCAATTCCCCAGCATCCCATATGTTCCCCAAGCACTGCCAGGAGTAATTTCTGAGTGCAGAGCCAAGAACAACCCTGAAAATTGCTGGGTGTGACCCAAAAAAGAAAAAAAATAATAAGAAGACAAATAAAATTGGAAAATTAAAATATATTCAGAGATAGTCCACTATACAAAGCAGTAACTACACTGTACAATACCAAGAGCACCACAACGAAACTCTGAGATGAGAGCATTCTGAAGAAAAAGGAAAACCACCGGACAGCTTAATACATAGAGAATGAAGGCATTAGACAAGATTTTATAAAAATAAAGGAGATATCTTGAGCATGATTAAGACAGCCTGAAAGCAACTCACAGAATCAACTACTTCAGATAAAAGGATCTCTAGTTTTATAACATTAGTCTAAGTATGATAGTACCAAGCTGTTGCAGGACACCTAAAAGCCTAGGCCTCTGCATCTGCCCTGGATTGCCTCCTGCAGGTCACTTCATAGATAGGGGGATAGTCTGAATGTGGCAGTCTTATCTGACCATATATTCTGTGCTGGCTGGTATAAATATTCTCTCATGCTACCACAATCATCGTGGGACTAGCTAGATCTTACCAGCATATTTGCCTGGACACGTTGGATCTCTAAGTAATTAGACCAGAGAGAAATGCTGTTTGCCTCCAAGCAAGCAAGCATGGCTCCCTGATAACTCAAAGGCAACTAAAATACAAAACTACCGTGAAGTAGACGAGACTCTTGTGAAGGCTTGGAGAAATATTTAACTGGCATTAGTATTAGTCTTTGGTACAGAGACATGCCATCTCAGAAACCCCCTTCTCTACCCTATAAAGGCAATTCCAGGCAAATCTTGGCTCAAGACATTAGGTGAGGTGCTGGGAGAAATTACCTGAGGGCATTTGATCCTTCCTGCCAGGGGAAGGAAGGATTTAGCTTATAGCTTCTCCCAGCTCTGCAAGGAGGCTTTTAATTAGCTCTGGGTCCTTGTAAACAGCCAAATGGTCTCCTGAAGTTGCTACATTTCTATAGAGCTATTTTCCTGTTTTCATCTCTAGATAGCCCAGCCCAGAATGGGCTGGGCTGGAGAGTTTGGGTGGATTTCTAGCTATAAAATAAGCTGCAAGAAAAAGGAGGCTCTCTCTCTTTTTTCCCCCTTTTTGCCATTTTGGCTTCCCTTGGTGTTTTGCCTCTCCGTCCTCTCCATTCTCTGTTGTGCCTCAACACGTGGTGGCAGCCATCTTGGCCTACACGTGGCTGGGGCCTAGCTGGGAACTCAGAGTCCGGAGGTTTTCCCTGCTCTTGGATTGTATATTGGATCTTGTGATAGTAAAGCCCTTTTTAAAACTGCATCGGATTCCTGAGTCTTCATCCATTCCCCGCCCGGCCGGAGGTAGAAGGAAACTCGCTTCCTGGCACTGTCTGGGACCCGGCGGCGCTCCCGACACCAAGCTATCTGAGGCATGGAATTACTAACAAGTTTAGAACATAGAACTAAATCGATGGGGTCATTTAATTATTAGCATTAAAAACAATATTATAACAAAAGTATGCTAAAGTAATTAAACTAAAACAAGTAACCAAAGTTGCAATTACCTGCATACAGGCATCCTGACCACGGATTGCAGCTATGTGAGCGGCTGTCCAACCTCTTGTAGTTACTTGTGCGATATCAGCTCCATGCCAAAGAAGCCAATGAAGACACTGTATCAAGAAAATAACATATACTGTATTAAGAAAATATGACAGATATTTTTTATAAATATCTGTATGTTTTTTTAGTTTATAATCATATACAATAGTTAATGAACCTAAGATACATCATAAACAAGTGAGATGGTCTATGAAAAAATAATAGCACAAGCACATTGACAAAGTAACCAACATTAGGTCTTTTTTTTTATCCCACCCTGAGATATATAATTACAAAGCTGTTCATGATTGGGTTTCAGTCCTGCAATCATCCCTCCACCAGTGTTGGGTGTCAGGCCTAGCTAGCTCGGGAGCTTTGCTGTTTTATTCACTCACAGCTTAATATATTTACATGTTCTTAGGCCAGAGTTCACACTAAAGAGATCTCTCTTCTATTTTATTTTATTTATTTATATATATATATATATATATATATATATAAATAAATAAAATAAAATATATATATATATATTTTGCTTTTGGGTCACACCCGGCTACGCTCAGGGGTTACTCCTGGCTCTGCACTCAGGAATTACTCCTGGCAGTGCTCAGGGGACCATATAGGATGCCAGGGATCGAACCCGGGCTGGCACAGGCCGGTCGCATGCAAGGCAAATGCCCTACCCGCTGGGCTATCGCTCTGGCCCCGAGAGATCTCTCTTCTATGTAAACACTGACGGAGGGTGTGGCAGTTACAGAAGTCACCTTGACTCTGAATGAGTAACTTCTGACTTATTATTATACATCTACTAAGACATGTTATCTAGATTGGGCACAGCTCCTCTTTATACCCACTGGACCCAGCATGGGACACTTAGAATTTACCAGGAGACTACCACCCTGGTACATTGAGACTATGTTGAGACTATCATTTAAGATTATAGGAAGGATCATACTAGCTTGCCCTCAAGCAGGCAAGTGTGACCCTTTCAGTATACAGAGAACAAGATACTCAGAAGCACTCTGGAGCAGATAATAAATAAGAAGTCCCTTGTGGGTACCATCTAGATTACATGAAACCCATGAAATTAAGATGTATTACCTTATACATTTTTTTTTTTGCATTTTGGGTTACACCCAGAAATGCTCAGGGGTTACTCCTGGCTCTGTCTTCGGGAATTACTCCTAGCAGTGCTCGAGGGACCACATGGGATGCCAGGGATCGAACCCGGGTTCGGCATGTGCAAAAGCAAACTCCCTACCTGCTCAGGCCCCTATTTTATTTAATTTCACTTTTATCCCTTCATATACCTCCTCTGTATACTTTTTTTGTTGGGGGTGGGGAGGCAGTGCACTGGGCAGTGCTCAGGGGCTTACCTCTGACTCCACATTCAGGGATCACTCCTAGCAGAGTTTGAGGGACTAAATAGGTTCCCAGCAATCAAACCTCAGTCGGATGCATGCAAAAACAAAGCCCCTGCCCACTATACTAGCTCTTTGGCCCTTTTCCTGTGTTTTCTAATTTACCTTGTTATTTGATCACTAAATAACACTTGAGGTGTTGCAGGTATGGCTGCGGTGCCAGGTTGCATCAGCAGGTGGCAGACAGGAGACAGGCTTGTCTACACCCATGGCTCTGCTCCATGGACCCTGGATAGTTGATGGTCTGACATAGATAAAGACTGGGCCCCTGGGATGAACCCAAAGCCACTGCAGAGCCTGGCAAGCTACCCGTGGTGTATTCAATATGCCAAAAACAGTACCAATAATGGACCTCATTCCCAACGAATGGAGATGTTACTGGTGCCCACTCAAGCAAATCAATGAACAACAGGAAAGCAAGTGATACAAGTGATGCCTTATACCAGCCCCACCCCCCTCACTCTCCAGTGTTTTACATAAGAGATAATCTCGGAAGAGGGAGTAATCCTTTGTTTATACCTACTGGTGTACCCTTTACACTCTTCTACTATCTAGATGATGTTTAGGGTTCTTTGTTGACAGGACCCTCCCTGAAATTAGGATTACTTTTGTGTATATAAGGGGACTGACTTGAGGACTGCTCTTTTTTGGTGGGACTCCTATTTGGTAGGAATCCTTTCTGATGGGATCCACTTTGGTGGGACTTTCTAAGGTGGGGTCCTCTTTGGTGGGAGACTTGGGCTCTCGTCATGGTCTAAGTCCTGACCAGAGCTAGAGTTTGTTCATTATATTGGAGTGCTGTGGAAGAGCTTTTGTACTATTAAAAGCCGTTTTGGAACTGCGCCCGGACTTGTGAGTTTTCATCCGTGCTCCAGTGGCCTCAAAGGTAGCAGAGAACTTCTGTCCTTATACTGTCCATATAGGACCCCAGCTGTCCTATAAGGACCTTTTATATCCTTATAGGACCCCAGTGGCTCCCCAACACACCAGTGTACCTTAAAGAGCATCTTTAAAAAGGCAAGACAAACTTCTCAGCACTAGGCATTGAGTATGACATTCACTCATGTTGCTTAAGTTGCCCTCTACTAGATAAAGTGTTTACTCCTAAATTTCTAAGGGATCTTATACATTCAAAATGACATTCATATTTCATTTATACTGAAATGAAATTTCATTTATACTTATATTCTTTCTCATATAAGATGGCTTTTTTATATCCATAGAGATTTTTATTATGACCTTTTACTTATAAAACATGCTTTTATTAAGCACATTCAGAAAATCCCCTTAAATTTTTCTTAATTCTCTTCACTTTCACATTTTTTGGATTTATTATTTAAAGTTCCCATTTTATTAATACAAAATTATTCATAATACTCACTTAAATACCTATAAAAATTAGTTTTGAGAGAAAAAGTTTTTACTTTATCAAGAATTCAGTCCTATTTATTGAATTTACAAACATGCTAACAGCTGTAAACTTACTTCAACTTAATAATTTATTTCGGGGCTGGAGCGATAGCACAGTGGGTAGGGCGTTTGCCTTGCACGCCGCCGACACGGGTTCAATCCTCAGCTTCCCATATGGTCCCCTGAGCACCACCAGGAGTAATTCCTGAGTACAGAGCCAGGAGTAACCCCTCAGCATCGCCGGGTGTGATGCCCCCAAAAAAAAACAATTTATTTGGATTCTTACCTCTAAGCTTCCAGAATGTGCTGCCCAATGTAAAGGGGTAAATTTATGGAGAACATCAACTTCATTAATATTTGCACCACGTTCTGCTGCTTCTGAAAGCTGTTTCACATCTCCAGCTCGTACTGCATCATAGATGCTACCAAAACACCCCCTTCTTCCCAGCACCTATTGAAAAATCAAATTTCTTTTATTAAAAAATTAAGGGGAAAAATGGATGGACATACCATTTACTGGTGCCCGCTTGAGCAAATCGATGATATACAGGAAGACAGTGATACAGACAGTGATATCATATTGAGTGAAATGAGTCAGAAGGGGGCCAGAGCGATAGCCCAGCAGGTAGGGCGTTTGCCTTGCACGGCTGGCCCATGCCAGCCTGGGTTCGATCCCTGGCATCCCATATGGTCCCCCAGCACCGCTAGGAGCAATTCCTGAGTGCAGAGCCAGGAGAAACCCCTGAGCATTGCTGGGTGTGACCCAAAAAGCAAAAAAAAAAAAAGAGTCAGAAGGAGAGGAACATATAAAATGAAAGCACTTGGCTGGAGCAATAGATAGCACAGTGGAGAAGGCATTTGCCTTGCATGCAGAGCACGCGGAGGACCTGGGTCTGATCCCCAGCTTCCCATATGGTCCCCTGAGCACCGCCAGGAGAGATTACTAAGTACAGAACCAGAAGTAACCCCTGAGCATTGCTGAGCGTGACCCCAAAAAGCAAAAAAATAATGATAGCACTCGTTTGTGGAATATAAAAAACATGAGACTTACCCAAGACCAGTACAAATGAAGGCCAGGAGAAGTGGTCTACAGTTGGAAGCTGGCCACAAGTGATGGGGAGAGGGCATTTAGGATAAAGAAGGGCCCTTTATGACAACAGTTGGAAAGGATCGCTCTGGACAAGAACTGAATGCTGAAAGTGGGTAAAGGGATATACATGACAACCTTTTAGTACCTGTACTGCAAACCATAATGCCCAAAAGGGGCGGGAGGGGGAGAGAGAGAGAGAGAGAGCAGCGGGTAGGGGCATTTGCCTTACAGGCGCTAGACCCAGGTTCCATCCCTGGCAAGTTTGGGCAGCACCCGGGGGAAAGCAGCACTTTTCTGAAAGGAAAAAAAGAAATCTTGGAAAGGAAAACGAGCCTCAAAGGGAGTGGAAAGAAAACAAACTAACAAACAAAAAACAAAAGGACAGAACTGACATGTCTGTGAGCTGCAGAGTGGAAATAAGAATGAAGGGGGGGAGGATAGTACAGCGGGCAAGGCGATTGCATGTGGCCAACCCACGTTCAATCCTCGCTATCCTACATGGTCCCCTGAGCACCGCCAGGGAGTAATTCCCTGAGTGCACAGAGAGGAGGTAATCCCTGAGCATTGCCAGGTGTGTCCAAAAAAAATAAATAAATAATGAATGAAGAGGGTCCAGAGAGATCAGGCATTGGCCTTTTTTTGGTCGACCTGGGTTCCATCCAGACAGCACAAACACAAGGCCAACCCTGGTCACTATGTGCACCACATATGGTTCACGGAGCTTCCACCAGGAGTCAGCCCTGAGCACTGCTGGAAGAACCCGAAATCCAGAGTCTGAAGAGATGGTTTACAATAGGTAGGGCATTGCACGAGGCCAAGCTGGGTTGGATCCCTGGTCCCACAATGTTCACCCCCCATCCTGAACCCCCTCCTAGTGCGCAGGGCCAGGAGTAAACCCTGAGTCCCACTGTGCTTGATCAAAAACAATTTTTTTTTTGAAGGAACAGAACGGGAGTTCGGGAGAGGAGCTTTAAGAAGACGCGTGGGGCAGACAAGGGAAGGAGAGAGACCAGAGGGACAATGACACTGCCCGGTTCTGGCCGGGAGTGACCGGAAATGCCCGTAGTCTAGGAGATGCGGGGGGGTGTACACGAAGCGACCAGGGCCATGGGGAGACATCAGGCCGGCGAACAGGCGGAATAGATGCGCTCAGTGGCACTCACACGGGGTCGCGGAGCGGACGCCCCCCGGACATAGCGCGGACCCTCGGGGCTGGGGCCGGCCCGGGGCCGCGGAGGGCGGTCACCCGCGTCGCCCAGTGTTTTCCGGCTCGCTGCTGGCCGCTGGCGCCTCCGTCGTCTCGCTCTCGACCCAGCAAGTCACTGGGGCGGTGGCCAGTGTCCAGGCGCGCGCTCACAGCCGAGTCGCTGGCCGCAGAGCCTTGGTCTTCACTCGCGCTTTCCCAAGCGCTGCTGGGGCTGCGCCCGTCATCTACACTGGCGGCCGCCCCTGAGCCGCTGAGAAGGTGGTCGTCGTCCCAGAAGTCGCTGAGGCGGTGGCCGTGGTCCCCGGCAGACCGGCCTCCCTGACGTCTCCGCGGGTCGCCGCGCCCCAGCCTGAGAGATCGTCTGGGTCACTAATGCGCGATTCCCTCAGGCTCTCCCCCAGAAGTGCTGTGACAGGCACCTCCATTTTCCCGGACTCGCCCCCTCAGCGACCCTGCGGCGGCAGCCCCGCTTCTCGCCGGCCCTTTTGAAGCCACAGCGCGAGAAGCCGACTTCATCACCTACTAGTCGCGAGGAAACCCGGCGGCTGCCTTCTCCCTCTTGGAATATTCTCTCTCCGTCTTGGATAACGCTTTCCCCAGCCGCGGCGCGGCGATGGGCGTGTGGCCACACGTGGTGACTCGGGCGGTGTCCGCCGTCCTCCGGATCCCCTCCCAGTGAGTCAGTGGAGCAGCGGCCGCCTTCGGCGGAAGGGACTTTCTCAGAGTCCAGTTCCAGAGTCCCGACGCAGGCCGTGGGTTGGAGCGAGACAAGGTGGTGGGGGGGAGGGGTGGTAAAAAAGAGCGTCGCCGTGGAAACGAGTAAACTTCCGGCGTGCTGCGTTTGTTTCCGGTTCTCGTGGTCTCGTCACTTCCGGTCTCGCTTCACCTTTATCAAGGTTCTGATGGTGGTGGGGTTCCGCGGTGGTATGGGCAGCTTTCGGCGAAATTCCACGTGGGGATCCCAGCAAGCGACTCTGAGCCGCGAGTGTAGACGGGCCTGGCAGCGATCGCTTCCTCCACGGCTCTGGACGGAGGTAGAGGCCCCGTTACTGCAGCCTGCGTAGGTGACTGTGGCGCGGGCCGGGCGGGGCCTTTCGTCCTTGGCGAATCTGATAGAAATGTTCGGTGCTGTTGGGAGCCTTGCAGAAAGCGTTTCTCTCACCAGGATGGAGAAGGACCTGGTCGCGACTTGGTTAAAGGCTGTTTTTGTAAATGTGTTTAATGAACGCGGACCGTACGTAATTCTGACAGTGACTTAGCTAAGGTAGGTGTTAACGCAGGGGCCCAGGAGAGGAAAGTGACACGTCTATAATGGTCAGTGTGCGGAGGCCGAGCAGCAGGGAGGTTCTGGAGCCGGTGTAGAGAGCTGTCACTAGTCATGCCGTCTGGAGCTCCTGCCGTCAGATCCAGCTTCCATTGCTATCTAGAAGGTTCCATTTCATAAGTGTGGCCCAGATCCTTTTTTCAGCCCAGCTGCTTAATGTATTTTCTTCCCTGCGGTGTTTATTTCGAGAAATGGGTCTGGTTTTGTGCTAGCAGTTGAGAATACAAAATTCGCTATCCATTAGGTATATTGATTTCCACTCATCTTTTATTTTTTTCGACATAAATTGCTTGCTACACGTTTTCTTCCTCCAGCAAGAATATGTGATTCCTGGAAACACCTAATATGTTGTGTTTTTTTTTTTTTCAGTTTTGTGCCTTTAAGTGTATAAGCTGATCCTCACAGCGGGAGGTTGGAAGGTGGCATCTCCACATTTTTTTGTGTGAACATTTTTTGTGTGATCGCTGTAGAAAGTCCCTCAAACTCAACCATTCCCGTTATGCAAATTGCCAGTCATTGACTCCCATAATCTCTTACATTAGCGTCGTTTGCAGAGTTCTTATGATGAATCTGGCACTGTACAATCTGCTTTCTGTTTTCTTAGTGATCTCTAATTTAACCTGGCTAAGTATTTATTTTTCCAGATGCACAAAGCATAAAAGTAATTGCTGAATGAATGACTGTCTAGAAAAAAACTGAATGAGATTTCAACCAAGATTTTGATTTTGCATAATCTGCCTTCACCTTAAAGTCTGAATTTCCACAGCCTTTGCTAACCACTTAGATTTTAACATTCGTCTTTCAGGACTCCGCTTCTGGAACATAGGGTCTGTGTCATTACAACATTTAGTTCGAAGTAGGAAGGGTTTAGTTACCGTTGTGTGGTTGACCAGTTAGTTGTCTGGTGAATGAATTGATAACCTAAAAGTAATCTCACAGTTGGGAGGGATTTGGTGGTTTAAGCATACCCAGCCTGTTGTTTTTAGAAATGGGACAGCTAAAAGCTTTATCTTTAACACACCTATATTGAGTTCTTGTGAACCAGTTTCTCTACTAAATGATTTGCAGATCGTTTCCAATTTAACCTGTTGTTATTTCTGTTTTCACAGATGAAGAAACATCTCAGATTTGGCCAAGATTACATAACTAGGAAGCAAATTGGAATTCACTGTCTTTCTCCAAATTAGCCCTGTACTGATAGCCACTATCGTAATAATGGTAAAGGCTCAATTTTTGCTATGTTGAATGGAGTGGATCAAGGTAATGAAAGAACGGAGTAGCATGACGGGTCCTTAAAGGATCTACACCTGGCAAGATGGAATCAAAAAGGAAAAAAAAAGCTAGAAAATGAAAATGTCCCAAAATAAACTTAAAAGTAATTAAGAATAAAGGATAAATTAGTGAAATAGGAGATACAGTTAATCATAATATTAGCTGGTGCTTGAAAAGAATATACACTTTAGGGCCAGAGAGATAATATGGCAGGTAAAGCATTTGCCCTGCACGTGGCTGACCTAGATTCAATTTCTGGTCCCCAGCCCTGGCAGGAGTGATCCCTGAGTGTAGAGCCTGAAGCAAGCCCTGAGCACAACTAGAGGTGCCCCCAGCCCCAACCCCCAAATACACACTTTGCAAATATGAAGAAATGAAACCCGTATCAGAAATACGGAACATATTACAGATACAACCACTTAATTGAAACAGCTTAATTTGGGTCAGATTGCCAGTACAGCGGATTAAGGCATCTGGTTCCTGAGCACCACCAAATGTGCCAACCCCAACCCCCACCCCCCAGGAAAATAGAAAAATCATGTGAATTATTTAGGTATGAAACTTGGGGGCTGGAGCGATAGCACAGCGGGTAGGGCATTTGCCTTGCACGGGCGACCAGGATTCAATCCTTGGCATCCCGTGGTCCTCCGGGGCCTCCGGGCACTGCCAGGAGTAATCCTGAGCATTGCCCGGTGTGATCCAAAAACCAAAAAAAAAAAAAAAAAATCTTGAAATTTGACTTAGACAATTTTCCAGAAAAATACACATTAGGGAGATTCTGATTGGTTTGGGAGCCACATACAGTGTGCCCAGGGGTCATTCCTGATGGTGCTTGAGAGTCATATATAGTGTCTATGATCCAACAGGTTAGGCCATGTGCATGGCAAGTACTCTATACTCTCTTTGGTGCAAAAATATTTTATAAAATTGGCTCAAGTTGGAAAAACCTTATTAAAAGATGCTCAATTTATGCCTGATGGAAGTCACCAGGGGCAAAACAAAGAATAAATTATTTTCCCTAATGATAAAAGTAGTATAGCCATGACAAGATTGATATAGGAGAATGAAAATGAAACTTGCAGCAAAAAATAACACAAACAAAAATCCAAAGTATACTGAAGAAAAGAACTGTTGAGACTAATGTCAATATCAGGATGAGTCACTAATAATACTGAAATTTTTGCCACATAATAAAAGAAAATGCTATGATCTTAATACTGAAAAGCCCTTAAAAATTAACATTACTCAAGAAGAAAAAAAAAAATAAAATTTGGGGGGGCAGGAAAGTACAGTGGGTAGGGTATTTGTCTTGCACATGCCAGGGTTCGATCCCCAGCATCCCATATGGTCCCCGAGCACTGTCAGGAGTAATTCCTGAGTGCAGAGCCAGGAGTAACCCCTGAGCATCACTAGGTCTGACCCATAAAGCAAAGAAAACCAAATGGAATTAGGAAATTAAATGTGTTTGGGCAATCTAAGAGACCTCTATTTCGTTAAGATAGCATGCGATCAGCAAAATACAGAATTTGGATTTCTATAAACAATAACTTTAAAATATTTTGTGTTTTGGGGCCAGGAGGTTATCAGGGCCTTTAAAAAAAAACTTTTCATTATTACAGAAGATCCAGGTGAATGGGAAGTTGCTGGCTACTTGAATGAATAGGCTCAGTATTTAAAAAGATTCTCCTTGGACTAAAAATCTGTTAGATTTCAATTAAATCTAAGTTGGCGGTAGTATTGGGGGTTTGTGTTTTAGGCCATGCATGACTATGCTTAGGACTTACTCCTGACTCAGCACCTAGATATCATTCCTGGCAGGCTTTGGAGACCACATGTGGTGCCAGGAATTAAACCTGCACAGTCATATGTAAGGCAGGTACATTATGCATTTTACTCTCTGGCCTCAAGCAAAAAAAAATATTAAAAGAAATTAGCAATATTGTTTAAAAAACTTTACCAGGGGATGTGGTAAATGTGCAGATTAATCCAAATGTTTTTGAAAGTAATGTGATTTGTACAAGTACCTATCCGAATTACAGAACCAGATGAATTTATTTTTTTAGGTCATAACCTGTGGTGCTCAGGCCTGATTCTTGGCTCTGAGCTTAGGAATCTCTCCTGGCCCGACTTAGGGGACCCTATGGGATGCCAAGTATTGAACCTGGGTGGGCGATATGCAAGGCAAGCACCTTACCTGTTGTATTATCACTCCAGCCCAAAAGACAAGATAATTTAGAACAGTACTGGGCAGATTAGTGAAACAAACTAAAACCCAGAAGTCATTCTGTATGTATGTACATTTTGAAAGTACTATGTAAGATTGATAGAAAATATATATGTTCAGATGCAAAAAAAAAAAAAAAAACTAGAAGGCAGAAAATAAATAAACCTGAAGGCTTTCCCAAGAAGATAAGCCCCAAAGACCACAATGAAGAAACTTCAGTATATAAGTGTTTAAAATGCTGCAAGGAATGTTACCATAAAGGTAAGACAGTTTTGTTTTGGTTTTTTTTTTTTTTTGGCTTTTTGGGGGTCACACCCAGCGATGCTCAGGTAACTCCTGGTTCTGCACTCAGGAATCACTACTGGCACTGCATGGGCATGGGGGACCATACGGGATGCCGGGATCGAACTCCGGTCGGCTGCATGCAAGACAAATGCCCTACCCGCTGGACTATCACTCCGGCCCCAGGTTTAATTTTTGAGCCAGTGATTGAACTGACTTCCACATGCAGAGCATGTCCTCCAATCTTGCAGTCTTGGTTCCTATTTTTTTTTTTCTTTTTGGGTCACATCCATTGACACTCAAGGGACATTCCTGACTCTTCGGTCAGGAATTACTCCTGACAGTGCTCGGGGGGCCATATGGGATGCCGAGAATTGAACCCTGGTTGGCTGCATGCAAGGCAAATGCCCTACCCACTGTGCTATCGCTCCCTCCAGCCCATCCTTTTTTTTTTTTTTTTGCTTTTTGGGTTATACCTGGCAATGCCCAGGGGTTACTCCTGGCTGTCCACTCCGGAATTACTCCTGGCGGTGCTCAAGGGACCATATGGGATGCGGGGGATCGAACCCGGGTCGGCTGCGTGCAAGGCAAACGCCCTACCCGCTGGACTATCACTCTGGCTCTCATCTTAACATTTTAAGTGACTGAATATGCAATAGAAAACTGAGCAAAAAAAATATTAAAACCAAGAGCAAATTAACAGATGCTCATAGTAAAGGCTGCTCTTTGCTGCACGGCACATTGACTCAAAATGAAGATCATGGTGGGGCCAGAGCACTAGTCCAACAGGTAGGGTGTTTGCCTTGCACATGGCGAGCTGGGTTTAATCCCGGCATCCCATGTGGCCTCCCCAGCACCGCCAGGGAGTAATTCCTGAGTGCAGAGCCAGGAGTAATTGCTGGCGTGACCCAAAAAAGCAGAAAAAAAAATGAAGATCATGGAAAATGCATGTTGGAGGAGATTGGGTTATCAGTGAAAATTTAATTTTCACTGTTCTTGAAACTAAAATGCCAATTTTGGTCTGACATATTAGGAACAGTTTGGCAATAGTTGTCAAAATCTTAAACCTGGGGCCGAGTGGTAGCGGGTTTTTTGCCTTGCACACGGCTGAACTGGGTTCCACCCCCACCATCCCATATGGTCCCCCGGCACCACCAGGAGTAATTCTGAGTGCAGAGCCAGAAGTAACCCCTGAGCACCGCAGGGTGTGACCCAAAAAAAAAGCAAGAAAAAAAAAATCTTAAACCTTACCAGGAACATAGTAAGTTGCAAAATATTCTAAATAAACAGCTCGAATGTATACAGGATAGGCATTTCAACACTTTGTAAACAATGAGAAGTTTTAGTAGCTGCAAGAATCCTGCTGAGTGCATACTTAGCAAGTCCCCGTCACTTGATGGTCCCCAACACCGGCAGGAGCGATTCCTGAGTAGCACTGTTCTTGGCCCCCAAAGATCACTCCCTTCGACACTGGCCAAAAAAAGGTACAAACCTGATTTTAAGTAAAATGACTAAATTATACTGTATTCATAATGCATAATGACAAAAGCGTTTGTTACATGTATTGACTAGTATTAAGTTGGAACATGCACAGACAATACATGTGTAGCTCAATTTCTATGCTACTTTGCAAAAAGAATTTTAAAGTTTTTTTTTTTTTTTTTTTTTGCTTTTTTGGGTCACACCCGCGATGCTCAGGGGTTTCTCCTGGCTCTGCACTCAGGAACTACTCCTGGCGGTGCTCAGGGGGACCATATGGGATGCCGGGATCGAACCCGGCACAGGCCGCCGCATGCAAGGCAAACGCCCTACCCGCTGGGCAATCGCTCCGGCCCCAAGAATTTTAAAGTTTGGAAAGGACCTATACGTTAATTGAGTTTGTCTTACGGGAAAAAAAAAATAGGACATAAGACTTTATTTTCTATACTTCTTGTATTTTAAAAAATTCTTCGAGGCCAGAGTGATAGTACAGTGGGTAAGGCATTTGCCTTGCACAAGGCCAACCCAGGTTTGAGTTCCAGCATCCCATATGGTCCCCCACGCACCGCCAGGAGTAATTCTTGAGTGCAGAGCCCAGGAGTAACCCCTGAGCATTGCTAGATGTGACCAAAAAAAGCAAAAACAAATTTCTGGAGCCAAATAACTAGCCCAAGAGCTGGAAATGGTAGTGAGTAGGGCATTTGCCTTACATGCAGCTGTCCCAGGTTAGATCCCTGGCATTCCATATAGTCTCCTGAGCACTGTCAGCAATTGATTCCTGAGTAAAGATCCAGGAGAAAGCTCTGAGCATGGTCAAGTGTGGCCCCCAAACCAATAAAGTTCAAGGGGCTCTGAGTACATATTTTGCATGTAGGCCAGTTTGCCACCAGGAGTGGCGTGACGACAGAAATAAAGGGGGAGATGCCAGGTAAAAGAAAACATTGGCGCCCAGAGTGATAGTCCAGCGCGTGAGGGCGTTTGCCTTGAATGTAGTCAACCCAGGTTCAATCCCCAGAATCCCATATGGTCCCTGAGCACCACCAGGAGTAATTCCTGAGTGCAGAGCCAGTAGTTACCCCTGAGCATCACTGGGTGGACACACACACACACACACACACACACAAAGTTTTGGAGTGTATTATCCCTTCAGAGAATTGGACTCTGAGTAGGCTTAAGTTCCATAAGTAAGTGGTTGTCCACTAGCTCCACCTGAGTTTCCATAGTAGGAGATAAATAATGCACCCCTCCCCCACTTTATATTCATTAATTAGATTTTCACCTCTAAAGGAGAGAGGTTTACTCCTGGTTCTGCACTCAGGAATTACTTCTGGCGGCGCTCGGGGACCATATGGGATGCTAGAGATCGAACCTGGGTCGGCCGTGCAAGGCAAATGCTCTACCCACTGTGCTATCGCTCCAGCCCCCCTCTATGAGGGCCGCCATTTTCCACATCCAGACTTCCCTCTCATCAGAACTCCACCCAGCAGAAGAGCCTATCACAGCCCGGATCATCGAGATCCACCCTGCAGCAGTCTTTTTCAAGTCTGGCCCAGGTATGCAGATCCGGAGACTCTCAGACATGGGGCAGTTTCTACTTGCTCTCCCTGTGCCCAGCCGCCCATGAGGCGCCCGGGAGGCATGGCTGGTTCTAGCCCTGGCCTGCCACCCAGCAGAGCCTCACAACAAGCCAGATGACCCCCCGGACTCCATGGGGGCTGCCGTTTCCACATCCGGATTTCTTTTTCATCACAACTCCACCCAGCAGACCAGACTATCACAACGCAGCCGCGAGGTTCATCAATAAATGCTTTATTTAGAGGTGACTACAAGAGTATGCCACCCGCACAGCAAGCCTGGCAAGCTGCTCGTGTCATATTTGATATGCCAAATACCAGTAACATTTATGTTAGGTTATTCCCATTACCTAATATAATGGTTTGAGGCTCTTTATGTTCCTGGAGCAAGCGGATGCCTTTGGGTTCTACTAGCATGAGACAGGACATATGGAGATATTACTGGTGCCCGTTGTAGCAAATAGATAATGAACGGGAAGATAGTGATAGTTTTATATGACGGTATTTATTAAGGCATTAAATGAACTGTAAAGAAATCCAGGAAAACATGTAGGACCTGAAATTCTCTATTAAGCTGTTAAATGAGAATTTTTTATATATAGTAGGTCCTTTTCTCCCCCAAATAATTTTGTTATATTTTTAGTATTCTCTGCCCCTTGAGGTGTTGCAGGTGTGGTTGCGGTGCCCGGCTGCATCGGCAGGTGGCAGGCAGGAGACAGGCCTTCCTACAACCAGGGCTCTGCCCTGTGTGCCTGGATGGTCTGATAGAAATAAAGACTGGGCCCCCTGGGATGAACCCAGATCCACGGCAGAGCCTGGCAAGCTATTCGGTATGCCAATAAACAGTAACAATAATGGACCTCATTCCCAACGAATGGAGATGTAACTGGCACCTGCTCGAGCAAATCGAAGACAAGTCGAAAGTCACAGAAGTTGTTAAATTGGAACATGGAAGTAGGTAAATTACGTTGAAGTCAGGTTCCTGTGTCAGGGTATAAATGAAATTTCTGGACTTCAGGAAATACCACAGTATTTTTATTTTCCCAATCTTTAGCTCAGAAGTTACTGTTCCATCTTTATTTCAGCTTTGCTTTTTTTTTTTTTTTTTTTTTGCACAGAATACTAGTTCTTGTTCCCATTGCTATGACTAGTTCCTTATTCTCAGTTGACTGATTTTCCATCTTCTTTAAGGGCTAATATTCAGTGTTGCTGCTTTCTACATCGTTTATCAGTTCTGGCTGTTCGTTAGAATCAATGTGGAGCTTCTTAAATGTACAGGTATCCCTGAATAAGAAATACTAAATGAGATGAAATGGAATGCAGTAACATTTGCTGTGATTCTAATCACAGGCAATTTTTTGAGGGCCACAACTTAGATCACTACCCCAAAGAAAAGTAGGATTTTGCAAATGCTTATGACCATCTCAGAGAAAGTGTTGCTGCTCTGTTCTTAACGATGCCATCAATACTGTCTCTATAGCTGAAACCAGCCCTGAAGCTATTTCTGCCTTCAACCTCTGATAAGCTATTTATTTTTATATTTGGTTTGGGGGCCATACCTGGCTGTGCTTGGGTTTTTTTTTTTTTTTTGTTGTTTGTTTGTTTTGTTTTGCTTTTTGGGTCACACCCAGCAATACTGGGGTTATTCCTGGCTCTGCACTCAGGGATTACTCCTGGAAGTGCTCAGTGGACTGTATGGGATGCCAGGAAATCAAACCCAAGTCGGTCACACGCAAGACAAATGCCCTCCCTGCTATACTATTGCTTGAGCCCTATGCTTGGGTTTTTTAAGGTGTCTCTATTTCTCACATCCTAACTATAATTTCTAGTTTTATTTGCAGTACATACCAGAGATTGAATCCAGGACACATGCAAAGTCAGCGCTATTTTCTCAGCTCTAATCCACAGAAGCCACTGCAACTGGTATTAGCACATCTACTCAGCTCACCATCAGTCAGTACTCGTGTGGCATTTTCTTCATCTCGTATTTTGTTGACTCCCAAACTCAAGTTTTCTCATTGCTCATTTTTCTATTTTCTTCAGTTTGCTTTCCTCATCTACATGTCTGTGTTTGTGTCTCTTTACCCTTTTCCTGTTATTTGGTACACTTGTAGTTTTGAATCGTTACTGTCATATAAAGCATTTTTTTAAATATTATGGGTGAGGGGGCCAAGCGGTAGTCCAGCAGGTAGGGCGTTTGCCTTGTATGTGGCTGGCCTGTGCCGGCCCGGGTTCGATCCCTGGCATCCCATATGATCCCCCGAGCACCACCAGGAGTAATTCCTGAGTGCGAAGCCAGGAGAAACCCCTGAGCATTGCTGGGTGTGACCCAAAAAAGCAAAAAATAAATACATAAACAATATGGGTGAAAAGAGAATAGGAAATTCTATCTTTTACATTAAAACCCCAACTGAATTTTTTATGACAGTGTTCATATTTGTAATTTCAGCTATCACAAACTATAATTCTAAAATCCATAATTTTTTAAAACTCCATGTTGCTTACTAGACTGGCTCTTGATAGTACCTCTAAAAGGTTTTATTCAATCTGATTTAAAAAAAAAAGCCAAATGCAGATAGGGTGTCAATTGTTTAGAATTCCTAAGTGTAATATATACTTCTTACATGACCACACTCCATAATCCTAATATTCAGAGTTGCTGGTCTTAAAAAATTAATTTTGAAAACAAGGTTTCAAGCTTTTACATATGCTGTTTTTTCCTCCATAGATAGCCCTTCCGACCACTGACTTAGACTCCTACTTACCCCCCAAAACTCACATCTACATTTTCCAATAGAATACCCTTACCCGCCTCCGGGTAGGTTGATGTGCCCTTTACCTGAGGAATAGTGCTCAACCATGACTTCTAATTATTTTATATGCCTATCCTCCAGGAGATGGCAGAGGTTAGTCTTACATCTCAGGTGCCTGGAGCACAATACCAAAGTCATGTTTTAAAGAACAGTGATGAAAGAAAGGCAGTCACATTCTAAAGTCACCGAATAAATGAGACACAAACTCAAAAAGTTTCTTCATCATTCTATTTATTACATATATGAATATCAACATCTCATGGTATCCATCTAAGTCAAAATCAACAGAAGAAAAAGGTTACTCATGTTTCAAATGAACATTCTTGCAGATTCCTGTAACTTAAATAGAATATGTTCATCTGCACTAAATTGTTTGACAATCTGAAAAGTGTCATTTAAAAAAAAAACCTTTTAGGTATTTAAATATATTTGTTAACTGATGGCATCAGTGTCCAAGAATAAAAGTTGCCTCAATTCGATAATTTACAAAAATGGCATAGATCTCTGTAGCCAGCTAGCTAGCTATGCAGATATATATACATATACACGTTCATATATGTATATATAAACCAAGTATGTCCTATTTAGTAAAAGTCCAATCTGGCTTTTCTGAGAAAAGCCCTGCAGTACTCTCATATCCTCCTTTTGAAAGAGAAAACTAACTACTGACGGCTTCTTTAATCATGGGAAGCGACTAGAAAAAAAATACTAAGGTTGCTGTTTAATTCTATTTCACCCAATAAAAAGTACAGAAACACTGTCTTTATTTGATGGTGTGCATAAATATTACACTCCATGGATAGCAAAAATATTTTTATTTATAATTTACAGCTTTCACAAGTGAAAATCGTACATTTTTACACATACAATTTCATTTTGTTAAATTTGCACACATCTACAGAACTTTCACACAACAAGCACCTGAAACTGTGCAGGCAGTAGGAAATGCAAATACTAAAATGTATTTATTAACCAAATGACAGCTGAAGGCCCTGCCTCAGCTAGACAATTTATATAGATATATGTCTATATATTACATAAAAAAGAATTCTTCACCTTCTAGTTCCAACAGCAGCTTTTTAAAAGAAAAACATACCTTTCTCATTTTATTTAAACTGACTCAACTGCATCATTTTCTGTTTTAATTTCAGTGGATGTTGCTATGCTTTCCTCTGTACAAGCTGGTGGGGTATCAATTTGTTCTTCCTTAACTTTGGGACTTTCACAGGGTTCCTGCAATTCATTTTTGACAATGTTCAACATAATGTTCAAGGGATTTTCAACTGGCGTCTTGCTGGGAGATGGTGTACAATCAAATGAAGATGTCTGCAAAATGAAAATCCCTAGACTTACTAAAAATCCAAAAGTATCCCATTAAGATAAGTTTCAAATAATAATTGTAAGACCAAAGAAACCAAAGGAAACGAAATGTCTGCTTCCCCATTAAGTCAGCCAATAATAAACACACTGAGCAGTTGTTTTCCCAAAAAAGGGATGAAATGCCAAAACAAAGCTAAAAGCAGTTTAGACATGCTTCATATTTAATCTTCCTTAGATAGGGTGAGAATGGCAGGGTCTCCCATGCAATGCTCAGAGACACCAAAGCCAGTGACAGGAATCAGATCCATTGTCTACCTGCCAGGCCATCTCTCCAGCCCAGAAATCACTAAAAATAAGTGTTTCCTTTTTGACTTAAAAGGAGCAATAGCACAGTAGGTAGGGCGTTTGCCTTGCACACGGCTGACCCGGGTTCAATCCCTGCCATCCCATATGGTCCGGAGCACTGCCAGGAGTAATTCCTGAGTGAAGAGCCAGGAGT
Source organism: Cryptotis parvus (assembly GCA_021461705.1). Lineage (NCBI taxonomy): Eukaryota > Metazoa > Chordata > Mammalia > Eulipotyphla > Soricidae > Cryptotis > Cryptotis parvus. The sequence continues at coordinate 26,778 of JAJIBD010011553.1, read as the reverse complement.
AACCCCTGAGCATTAATTACCAGGTGTGACCCAAAAATAAAGGAAAAAAAAAATCACTTCTGGGGCCGGGCGATAGCACAGCAGGTAGGCCATTTGCCTTGCACAGGGGACCATGGTTCAATCCCTGGCATCCCATATGGTCCCAAGCACTGCCGGGAGTAATTCCTGAGTTTTGAAAAGCCAGGAGTAAACCCTGAGCATCGCCAGGTGTGGCCCCCAAAAAATATTAGTGCTTTTTATAGTAAATAGTAATTTCTATAGTAAACAGCTGAGTAATATGTAAGGGAGAAGGCACAGCAAACACTGTACATAATCTAGAAGTCTATTTGCCTCCTGACTATACCTGTTTTCAGTTCCCCTCATTTAGACCTTGTTGTTAGAGTAAAAAAGCCATCAAGATTCAAGTGAACAGAATAGAATATATTATTCTCTATAGACTATAGAGACTACACATATCAGGCCTAATAACTATAATGCTATATTCAAACAAGCAATTCAGTATATGAAGATTAACTAAAAACTTACATTTTGATAATCTTCATAACATGATGGATGATAAATCTGAAGAAAGAAGAAAAAATAGGTTTCACAGGCATATCTGTTCTATGGGTTACTTTGACACAGTATTTTTTTATCATTGGTTTGCAATGTTATGTAATTTCAGAACTTAATTCTTATACTTTCAGATTTAAGCCTTAAAAACAACTAGCGGGCGAGCAATAGCACAGTGGGGAGGGTGTCTGCCTTGCAACGTGGCCGACCCAAGTTTGATCCCCAGCATCCCATATGGTCCCCCAAGCACCACCAGGAGTAATTCCTGAACTAAGAGGCAGGAGTAACCCCTGAATATGACTGGGCGTGACCTAAAAAGCAAAAAAAAAAAAAAAAACAACCTTCATCCTGATTTCACTTTAAACTTGCTTTATACTCTTATGTGTATAACCAAATAGTGTGGGCTTTTAATTTGTTTTTGAGGGGAAGGCTACACTCAGCAACACTTAGGGGTTTATTCCAGGCTCTGTATTCAGGGATCACTCCTGGCGGTGCTCAGAGGACCATATGGTATGCCGGGATTGAACCCAGATCAACCTGGTACAAGACAAGCACCCAACCTGTTGTTCCCTCTCTCCAGCTACCCCCAACAGAATAATGGCTTTGATGTGAAATATATATTCAGAATCAAAAGTTTGATTAGGAAGACTGAAGTAGATTTTAATTATTGTATAACTTAGATGCCATATACAATAGGTCCAACAAATCTATCACCAAAAGCAAACAACTAAAACATTAACAGATTCTAAAGACATGGGTGAAGGGCCAGAGCGTTAGCACAGCGGGTAGGGCATTTGCCTTACATGAACGAGGCCGCCCGGGTTCTATCCCCCAGCACTGCCAGGAGTATTCCCGAGTGCAGAGCCAGGAGTGACCCCTGAGCATCGCTGGGTGTGGCCCAAAAAAGTAAAAACAGAAAATAAAAATAAAGATGTGGGTGAGTGTGAGAGTACAGAAGGTAGGGTTTTTGTCAATGGGAGACTGGGTTCAAGCCCCTCATGCCATATGATCCCTATGCCTCCTAGGAGTGATGCTGAGCAGAGCCAGGATAAGCCCTCAGCACCACTTGGCGTGGCCCCAACCTCTCCATGCCACTCCCCAAAAAAGATCCAAAAGATCCAACTAGATTAATTCTATTCAAAAGACCTACTATTGTTCCCTTCCAATTCTCAATGAACCCATCACTCAATTAAAACTCCAATATTTTTTTCTTTCAAACTAACAAGTAACTCATATTCCACACACATCCCAAATCTAACAATTCCATATGAAGAACTGAATGTTACCTTTCCATCTACTCTAATAGCATTTTTCAAATGCCATTCTTCCTCTTCTTCATCCCAGTACTGTTCAAACTGTTCTTGGCAGATTTCACAACTCTAAAATAGAATCACAGCAAAAAACGTTTGCATAACAACACATTTAGTCACATTAAGAACAAATTCTGTCATATTAAGGAATTTGAAACTTTTCTGTGTGTTTGAACACAAATTATGCACGATCCCATAAAAGTAATTACCATTTCACTATTCTGGTCACCAGTAATAGGTAAAACTGAAGAGCTTACAAATAATAATCTGCTCAAAGGAAGTGAGAAACAGAGGCAGGAAATTCAACGTTCTCTTACCTCAACTGCTCCAGCAGCCCAGCAGGTACACTTTGAAATTCCTTTTCTTTAGCAGCCTCCTGGGTTTTCAACACAACTTCTTCATGTACCTTTTCAAAAAATTGGCTCTTTGCACGCTCTTCCAGATCAGCTATTTCCTCAAATTCTATCCAGTCCTTAAAATAAGTTGGAAAGTACTTTCGTTTAAACATCTACTGTCTCTTCAATATGTCATTAAAAGGCACATTCTTCCACCTTATGCTTCAATATGATTTAAAGCCCATCTCCTCTTTGAGCCCCAGGACTAATAGATATCATAAAGCAAATAATGAAAAGTTAGCATCTTAATTTTGATTTTTCCATTATACTGGTAATAAGTTTTTTTAAGCAAGACAATTTCTTGGAGATTTTTTTTTACCAAAATAGAAGAAAAATTCACAAAACCTTGGAATGCTAAATCTCCAATTTTAACAAAAGGAAAAATCCACTTTTTTTTTCATTTAAAACCCATATTCTAGGAGTCAAAACTTTTATTTCTTTTTTTTTTTTCTTTTTGGGTCACACCCGGCAATGCTCAGGGGTTACTCCTGGCTCTGCACTCAGGAATTACTCCTGGCAGTGCTCAGACAACCATATGGGATACCAGGGATCAAACCCAGGCCGGCACGGGCCGGCCAGCGTGAAAAGCAAACGCCCTACCCGCTGGACTATCGCTCCGGCCCCTCAATTTTTATTCTGAATAGTAACACAAGTCAGTTCTCAGCAATTATTCTAATTTTTTTCTCATGGTGGTGTTGAGAATCACACCCAGAGTTTCACACATGCAAGATAAGTGCTTTCCACATCCCCTGACCTAACCTTTCAGAATGACACCATTTAAAATCTACAAAGTCTGAAGGGTTACTTACTGTTAAACTGTAGTACCAACGCCTGTGAGTGACTTTTCTGCTAACATCCTTTTCAGTTCTGTTTTGTCGATAATGCCAGTCCAAGTGATCTGCGTACACATCTGTCTGTGACGTTGTGAACCTCATTCCACAAGAGTAGCACTGGATACCAGTGTACAGTCGATTGATAACACTATCATAACGTCTATTTAGAAAAATAAAAACATGAAACTATTAATTTTGAAAATGTGGCTTAGTCACATAAAAATATTCCAGTTTCCCACATTTTAATATGTATAATAATAATACAATAATTTAATAATATAATAATAACAATATCATTATTATGTAATTAGACATTTTGGCCAAGAGGAGACTAAAATGGTTAATGGTCAAAGGTATTATCTACTAGTGTATCACCACCAATTTCCCCTAACCTTTGTATGGTTTTGAAACATAGATCTTCCGTTCTAATTATAGGCCGGGCTTAGAAACGTTCTTTCTAGTTGAAAATGGAAGAGTAGGGGGCGGAGCGATAGCCCAGCGGGTAGGGCGTTTGCCTTGCACGGGCCGCCCATGCTGGCCCGAGTTCGATCCCCGGCAACCCATATGGTCCCCCCGAGCACCGCCAGGAGTGATTCCTGAGTGCAGAGCCAGGAGTAACCCCTGAGCATTGCCGGGTGTGACCCAAAAAAAAAAAAAAAATGGAAGGGTAAACTGCTGCTCAATAAGGGAGCAACCGACCTGTTCTGAGATCACATTCATTATCAAGGTACATATTGAAGGCAGACTGTTATGAGTACTTCAATTACCCAACCCTGCTCTAAAACAAAGATAAACACTTAAAAACAAATTAAGCAAATGGGGAACTGAGGTCAGCTGAGCCAAGTTTTTTAACTTCTGGCTCCCTATTTGGAAAAACAAAAGATGTATACAAACCATGTGAGGGAACAGTTAGTAACACCAGAAAAAAATTTTATTTTTATAGAGGCCACTCCCAGCACTACGAGGACTCTGTCCTTTGGTCTTAGGTCATAGTGGAGTTCAGGGATATTACAGCCACAACAGCAATGCTGGGGAATGAGTTGATGTGATTCAAGAGATCAAACTCAAGATCTAATACTTCTACCACCTAAGCTAATTAACCCTGACCCAAGAAAATACATGAAACAAAAAGCAAATCACAGAATACTAAAGCTTTGTATAACAGCAACAAAATAATGTCATGATAATGCTGAGAAACTATTAAGGAGAAAAAGGTTAGGGGCCAGAGTACAGCGGGTAGAGCGTTTGCCTTGCACGCCGCCAAGCCAGGTTTGACCCCTGGCATCCTATATGGTCCCCGAGCACCACCAGGAGTAAGTCCTGAGTGTATTACTCAGTGTATTACACAGGAGTCAGGAGTAACTCCTGTGTGTCACTGGGTGTGACCCCAAAAAAGGGAATAAAGGTTGTTTAACCTATGATAATTTATAGGTCTGAAAACCTATATATAGAACAGAAAAGAAAGATTACTTTCAGGAAGTCAGTAAGTACATAAATATGTTAAATCAAGAAACAAAAATATGTACCTTTTGTTTATTTTTTGAGTTTTTTTGTTTTTTTGGACACACCTGGCAATTCTCAGGGGTTACTCCTGGCTCTGCACTCAGGAATTACTCCTGGCGGTGCTTAGGGGACCATAAGGGATGCTGGGGATCAAACCCAGGTTGGCTTCTTGCACGGCAAATGCCTACCTGCTGTGCTACTACAAAGGCCCTAAAAATATGTACCTTTTAAAAATAGAGAAATACCAAGAACTATATTTTAGAACTTTAAAAATGGTCACTTCCGGAGGTCAGAGCAATAGTACAGCAGGGAGGGTGCTTGCCTTGTACATGGCTACCCTAAGCTAGATCCCAGCACCCCATATGGTCCTCCAAACCCCATAAGGAGTGATTCCTGAGTGCAGGACCAGAGCAGAGCTGAGTGTAGCCCAAACAAAATAGATTAGATTAGAAGATTAGATTAGAGAGAGAGAGAGAGGATGGATAGATAAGACAGACACACAGATAGATAAGATTGTTTCTGGAAGATGGGCCTGGGTGCAAAATAGCACAAGAAAGTGAGGCCACCTTTTATTGTGAGACTTTCAAAATTTAAGTTTTATGACACAAAAATATGAATAAAAAGAAAATGTAAACGTATTACATTATTGATTTCACTAATGTCATTAGTAATCTTGCTCAGTCAACATCTAGCCCTCTCTAAAGATTTCTTGCCCACTCTTTCTCCTCTTTCCCCCTTAAATAAAATCTCTTCTGAATTCAGGAAAGCGGGGGAGAGAATATAATAAACCCATAAAGGGGCACTATATAAAATATTTTACAATATTTATGTAAAGAATTTTTCCAGGGGCCGGAGCGGTAGCCCAGCGGGTAGGGCATATGCCTTGCACGCGGCTGGCCTGGGCCAGCCCGGGTTCAATCCCCAGCATCCCATATGGTCCCCAGAGCACCGCCAGGAGTAATTCCTGAGTGCAGAGCCAGGAATAACCCCCTGAGCGTCGCCGGTGTGACCCAAAAAAGAAAAAAAAAATTTTTTTCCAAAAATACTCCTACTATATAAATCTTTATACTACCAATAAATGCTTCCGTTCAGTATTATCAGCAATAAGAAACTACGAGACCATAAACACCAAAAGTTAACATGATAATCAGCAAAGAGCAATCATAATTTTTTTTGGGGGGTCACATCCGGCAACGCTTAGGGTCCTGGCTCTTTGCTCAGGAATTACTACTGGCAGTGCACAGGGGACAATATGGGACACCGGGGATTGAACCCAGGTCGGCTGCATGCAAGGCAAACGCCCTATCCGCTGCTATCGCTCCGGCCCTGTATTTTCTAATTTTTCACAATAAATATGGAGGTATTTATATAAAGCAAAGGCATTTAAAAAAGTTTAGGGGCGGGTGACAGCACAGCAGGTAGGACATTTGCCTTGCGCGCTGACCTGGGTTCAAACCCCAGCATCCCATATGGTCCCGCAAGTAGTGCCAAGAGTAGTTCCTGAGTGCATGGCCAAAAGTAACCCCTGAGCAACACCGGGTGTGACCCACAAAAGCAAAATAAATAAATAAATAAATAAATAGAATAACTAATAAATTAAAAAATGATAGAGCCAGAAAGCTCAAAGGAGACCCAGGTTCCACCTCTGGCACAAGCACGAGTGACCCCCAAACACAAAGCCAGAAGTACCCTCCTTGCTTTTCTGAGCAGAAACTAGCATGATACCAAAACAGCAAAAATGCGAGGCTGGAGCAATAGGGCATTTGCCTTGCACATGGCCAACCCAGATTTGATCCCCAGCATCCTATATGGTCCCCCAAGCACTGGCAGGAGTAATTCCTGAGTGCAGAGCCAGGAGTAACCCCTGAGTATTGCCATGTGTGACCCAAAAAAACTAAAAAAAAAATTAAAAACTTAAAAAAAAAAAAAAAAACACCTAGAACAGTAAAAATGAGGGGAAAAAACAGCAAAAATGTAAAATAAAGTTAAAAAGTTTGTTTTTGGAATTTGGGGCTGAAGAGAGCACAACAGGTAGCTTGTTTGCCTTACACGCAGCCGACCCAAGTTTAGGGCATCCCATGTGGCACAGAAGCAGAAGCTGTAAGCACTACTGCCACCAGCTGTGTTCCAAAAAATGGGGGTGGGGGGGAAAAGTCTAAGCTTATATATACATTTAAAAAAAAAAAAAAAAAAAAAACAGGTTTCAAAGGCCAGAGAGACTCTAGAGCGGAGAGGGAGTCTATAAGTGCTAGCCTTGCCTGTAGGGAGACCGTGGTTCAAATCCCAGCACCACCAGGATAACCCCTATGCACAGTGGGGCCTGTGCACAATGGGTATAGTCCAAAATCCCCCCAAAGCAGAACCAAGTCTTCCCAAATTCTACACCAGTAAGAGATCCAATGACTTCCCTTAGAAAAAAATATCCACTATTAAAAGCTGTTATCCTTTTGGGGGGTTTTGTTGTGCGTGCCGGGCAATCGGGGGCCACATCGAGTGGTGCTCTGGGTTTACTCCTGGATCTGCACTCAGGGATCACTTCTAGAGGGCAAACCCAAGTCAGCTGTGTGTAAGGCAGGTGCCCTAACTGCTGTGTTATCAACTCCAGTCCCAGTCATTATCCCTTTAATCTTAAAAAAGTTAGACTACTTACTGTTTTAGTTCTTCAATTGTAAAGTTGGTAAGATCTGGAACATCTTGATCTTCATTCTGATCTTCCTCCTCTTCAGGAGGGGGCTGAACAGCAACTTCATTCACTTCTTCAATTGAAAAGAAACAAGTTTCTCAGTACCATTCTACATGTCTTCCTTGTAACAACACTATAATGTTAAACATATACATTATGCTATCTTTATCTACTCAGAGCCTCAGAATTAGGACAAAACAGAATTGTAAAAGGAGCCACATATTTTTTTTTTTTGGGGGGTCACACCCAGCAACGCTCAGGGAATTACTCCTGGCGGTGCTCAGGGGGACCATATGGGATGCCGGGAATCGAACCCGGTCAGCCGTGTGCAAGGCAAAAACCCTACCTGCTGTGCTATCGCTCCGGCCCCTAAAATACTTTGTTTTTTTAAGTGATAAGTCAGATTTCTTAATTAAAAGTCAACCATAATGAAATATTGTATCATTAATACTCCATTTTCTTTTCTTTTTGGGTCACACCCAGAGATGCTAAGGGGTTACTCCTGGCTCTGAACTCAGGAATTACTCCTGGTGGTAATCACTGACTTGGGGGACCATATGGGATGCTGGGGACCGAAGCCGGGTCAGCTGTGTGCAAGGCAAATGCCCTATCTGATGGACTATCACTCTGGCCTCAACATTCAAGTTATTTTAAAAACTAAATACACTGAAACAATTGTAAATGCAGTAATGTTAAGTGACTGCTAATTGAAACAATGTTCACTATAGTTGATTTTAGAAAATCTAAAAGTTCCATTATAATACTAATTTTTAAACAAAGGCCCTAGATAAAATTCAGTTAAAAAAGACACTTTATCCCCCTCCATCTTGTCGAGCCTGGTGGCCCTGCCCTGCTGAGCTGCCCACGGGCCAGGGCCAGCACAGGGCCTCACGGACGGCTGGGGAGGCTGGCGCTCAGCTCGCGCCGGGCCTAGCTGACCATGGAACCCCGAGGAGGGCAGATGGGTTTTGGGAGTGGGCCCGTCGCCTCTGAGGGGTCCCGGAAGCAGCCGGATGAGACTTCGCCCATCACACTAGCCACCATTTTTGCTGTCCGGACACTGTGAAACGGCCTCAGACCAGATCAACAGAGCAAAGCCAGTTCGAGCCCAGGTTGCGCGGCCACTTGCGGCCGCGTGGTCCACTAAAATAGTGAAACAGTAATGTCTTTTAATGCATTGCAGTCAACGAAGAGCAGGAAAGTTTGTTGGGAAGGAGATATAAAGAGGAAAGAAATGACATACAGAACCCGCCAAGTGGTTGAGGTGCGGGAGGGGGAGGTAGGTGGGGACATTGGTGATGGGAGATGGGTTTGGGTGGAGGGTGCGTGTTGGAACACTGTGGAACCAAAGCTCTACATGAGCATCTTTCAATTAAAAAAAAAGGTGGAATCTTCCACAAACATGTGGGAATCAGTGGTTAGGTAAGACAGAGAAGGAACAGTGTGCTAATATTTGTCAAAAATGATAATACCAGCCTAGAACTGAGCATTGAATATAGGAAAAAAGATATACATGATGATCTATAAATATATGTATTGCAATCCACAATGTGTAAGAGAAGAGAAAAAGAGAGAGAGAGAAGAGATAAAGAATTTGCCATAGAGGCGGGCTGGGGAGGGGGGGAAGGGAAGTGGGGACATTGGTGTTGGGAGATGGGCACTGGTGGAGGGATGGGTGCTGGAACACTGTATGACGGAAACCCAAACATGAACGTCTTTGTAATTGTATATCACGTGGCGGTGTAATAAAATATTAAAAAAAAAAGACACTTTATCATAATTTAACATCATTACATTAGTCTGCATTTTCACAACTCAACGAACATTCTGTTTAATGAAGTACAAAAATCATACTTACGTGCTGTAGCTGAATCAGGCTGGGACAATTTGAGAATTCCTGTTTTTAGCAGTTTTGAGAAGAGTTCATTTACATCCACCTGACTGAGATGATTATCAGGATATGCCTTCGGAAGTGCACCTTTAAATAAACAACACGCTTGAAATGAAAGTAGTACTTAATGATGAAAATATACTGATTTTTTTCAAAGTTTTCATCAACATTTCTTACCAACAATTAACAAAAACCTTAAGAATAAGAATCAAAAAAACTCTTAGCACCTCTTAAAAAACATTCTATAGGGGCTGGAGCAATAGCACAGCGGGTAGGACGTTGCCTTGCATGCAGCCAACCCAGGTTTGATTCCCGGCATTCCATATGATCCCCCAAGCACAGCCAAGAGCAATTCCTGAATGCAGAGCCAGGAGTAACCCCTGAGCATTGCCAGGTGTGACCCAAAAAGCAAAAAAAAAAAAAATTAAAAAGAACCATTCTGGGGCCAGAGCGATAGCCCAACGGGTAGGGTGTTTGCCTTGCACGTGGCCAGCCCGGCCCGGGTTCGATCCCCGGCATCCCATATGGTCTCCCAAGCACTGCCAGGAGTAATTCCTGAGTGCAGAGCCAGGAGTAACCCCTGAGCATTGCCGGGCGTGACCCAAAAAAGCAAATAAATAAATAAATAAATAGATAAATAAATAAATGAATAAATAAATGAATAAATAAATACAGACCATTCTACAACAAATACTGAAGGATAATATTAAAAGCACTAATATCTTCTAAGGGCATGTGTATTATATTAAATATGTATTATGTTAAATGATATATATTTTTCACTTCTGCATAATTAAATCTTTGTCAAAGAAAAATATGGAATGCTGGGGACAGAGCGATAGCACAGCAGGTAGGGCGTTTACCTTGCACGCAGCCAACCTGGGTTCAATCCCCAGCATCCCATATGGTCCCCAAGCACCGCCAAGAGTAATTCCTGAGCGAAGAGCCAGGAGTAACCCCTGAGCATTGCGGGTGTGACCCAAAAAAGCAAAAATAAATAAGTAAGAAAAATATGGAATGCAGAAAGGCTCATGTTTTTCCCATGCATAGGCCTAACTTTCCAACTTCTTTAATTTTTCTTTTTTTTTTTCTCTTTGAGTCACACCCAGCAACGCTCAGGGGTTGGTTACTCCCTGGCTCTACACTAAGGAATTACTCCAGGCAGGGCTCAGGGGACCACATGGGATGCTGGGGATTGAACCCGGGCGCTTGTGTGTAAGGCAAATGCCCTACCCACAGTGCTATTACTCTGGTCTCCCCAATTTTTTTTTATTTTCTATTCCTACTCAACTCAATCTTCTTCCCTGCCCCTCGGGGTGTTGCAGGTGTGGCTGTGGTGCCCAGCTGCATCAACAGGTGGCAGACATGAGACAGGCTTGTCTAGACCCAGGGCTCTGCCCCGTGGGTCTGGATGGTTGACGGTCTGACATAGAAAAAGACTGGGCCCCCTGGGATGAATCCAGAGCCACGGCAGAGCCTGGCAAGCTACCCGTGGTGTATTTAATATAACAAAAACAGTAACAATAATGGACCTCATTCCCAACGAATGGAGACGTAACTGGCACCCGCTTGAACAAATCAATGAACGGAAGACAAGTGACAAGTGACTCAATCTTTTTTTTTCTTTTTGCTTTTTTGGGTCACACCTGGTAATGCTCAAGGGTTACTCCTGGCTCTGTGATCAGGAATTACTCCTGGCAGTACTCAGGGGACCAGATGATCGCGGGATCGAGACCCAGGTAGGCCACGTGCAAGGCAAACGCCCTATCCGCTGGACTATCACTCAGGCCCCAAGTGATTCAATCTTATTACCACTTTGTATAAATCAATTAAAGTACTATCTCTTGCTTGAGGTTTCTATTTTAAAAAAAATTCAAGTCTGGGGCGGAGCGGGTAGCCCAGCGGGTAGGGCATTTGCCTTGCGCAGCCGGCCTGTGCCCGTCTGGGTTCGATCCCCAGCATCCCATATGGTCCCCTGAGCACCGCCAGGAGTAATTCCTGAGCAGAAGAGCCAGGAGTAACCCTGAGCACCCCCAGGTGTGACCAAAAAAGCAAAAAAAAAAAAAAAAAAAAAATAAAAAAAAAAAAAAAAAAAAAAATAAAAAAATTCAAGTTTATGTGGAAGTAACTCTTCCTCCTCCACCCCTTCCACCCATAATAATCACAAAAGTGAAGCAGACTGTCACCCACACGACTCAAGTATAGCTTCCCCTCTACCTTTGCAAAGCTGCTAACTACTGCCCAACAAGTTAAGGCTTACTGAAACTTCAATAACATGAATAAATGAGGACAATATTCTCCCTAAATTCACTGGTGAAGAAGTAATCTTTTTATATATTTTCTAAGCATTATTCTATTATTCAAAATTATTTAAGGTATATTTGTATATAGCTTAAATATATACAAATATGAGTAATATAATTTCTTATATTACTTGTATATCTAAATTCCTACAACTATTTTTTTTTTTGCTGTTTTCCTTTATTTTTGATAATAGGTCACACCCAGCAGTACTCAGGGTTTACTACGGCCTCTGTATTCAAGGATGGTCGTAGGGGTACCATATCCAATGCTGGGGATCAAAACCAGTCAGGCTGCATGTAATGCAAGCACCTTACTCACTGACCTAACAACTCTATTTGTATACCTTTACAAAGCACCATGTACAGAGCAGGTAAATTAATGATTGATGAAATTAATGTATGAATACATAACTAAATTGAATTGAATAGCCAATTATAAAAGCATTTATAAACTAACAAGTTTATTTCAACAGAATCAGCATTTTATGCATCCTAAGATCATACTAGTTATTCCCATGTCGTATAAGCAGCCATGTTTAGTAATCTAGAGCATTAACAGTGAAACCACACTACATCTAAGTTCTAACTAGAAATTCTATTTTCTAAATTGTGTGACACTTATTTGTTCAACATTTTTACCTGTAGTAAAATGAAAATAACCATTCAAACTTTGTTTGGAAGTAAGAAGTAAAACTTTTAAGGGACTGAGCTTGATACTATAAACAGTATTTGATTTGTTTTGTTTGGGGGCAACTCATGGCAGCGCTCAGGGCTTACTCCTGTCTCTGCCTGGGCTCAGAGATTACTTCTGGTGGTGCTCAGGAAACCATGAGGTGCCAGGGCTCAAATCTAGGTAGGCCACAGCAAAGGCAAATGTCCTGCCTTCTGTACCATCTCTTTGGCCCCAATTTTTTTTTAATTCAGTCCTGCAATACTGTAAAAATCTAAGAATGATCCAAACTAATAACTTTATACTAAAACAATCATCAACCTAAGATCAAATGAATAAACAAATTTATTTTACTACTCAAAAATGGTATGTTTACTTCCAATTTAAAAGACATAAGTAGGGGCCACAGTGATAGTCCAGCGGGTAGAGCGCTTGCCTTGCACACGGCGGTCCATGCCAGCCCGGGTTTGATCCCGGCATCCCATATGGTCCCCCAAGCACCGCCAGGAGAAATTCCTGAGTGCAGAGCCAAGAGAAACCCCTAAGCATTGCCGGTTGTGACCCAAAAAAGCAAAATAAACAAATAAATGAATGAATAAATGAATAGATGAATAAATGAATAAATAAGTAAATAGATAAATAAATAAAGGGCATGAGTAGTTATATCAAACCAATATATCCAACCCATGGGGAGAAAGATGATTCCTCTATGATTCCACTGCTAAGCTCTTTCAGGTGTAAGCCAAAGTTGCAAAAGAAAAGTTGTTTTAGTTTTTGAACACTATTTCATGCCACCAACCCCAGAACAAATCCTTTACTCAAGAAAAAGTACATTAATACAGCACTTCAACAGTTACAAAATACTTCTGCACATATTATCATTCAATTCTCTTTTGAAGAGTTCCAGGCAAGAGGCTGGAGCAATAGCCCAGCCGGGTAGGGCATTTGCCTTGCACACGGCCGGCCTGGGTTCGATCCCCGGCATCCCATATGGTCCCCTGAGCACTACCAGGAGTAATTCCCTGAGTGCAGAGCCAGGAGAAACCCCTGAGCATTGCCAGGTGTGACCCAAAAAAAGCAAAACAAACAAAAAAAAAAGTTCCAGGCAAGTACTACCTTTTATCATCCCATCTCCTGATTACACAATAAAATGAACCCTAGAGAGATTCTAAACCTAGGGGCCGGAGAGATAGTACAACAGGGAGGGGTACCTCCCTTGCATACAACAACCAATACAGGCTCAATCCCCAGAATCACATACGGTCCCCCATGCTATCCTGTCACTAGAACTTAACAATGGTCTTGGGGCTAGACATACAGTACTGGGACAGGGTGCTTGCCCTGCACATTGCCAACCTGGGTTCGATCCCCAGCACCCAATATGGTCCCTGGAGTCCAACCAGGAATGATCCCTTTAACACACAGCTAGAAGTAAACCTGAGAACGAGTGTCCCAAAAAACAAAGAAAAAGAATACATTTCTGTGACAACACGGAAGTACAGCAGAGACTACAGACTGGCATAAAACTCTCCTCGTTTTAGTTCAGAAGGCTTAGAACAATGCCCTAAATTTATAAACAATACCCTATCAGATCACATTTCTGAAAACAGCTGCTAAAATGATCATGAACCAAAGGAACGTAACTGATTTGGTTGGACTAGTAGCTCACAATACACTTTACAGTTATAAAACACCATTAACTGCAGAACTTTCTATTTTGATATACTAAAATGAAACAATTTTTTTTTTGCTTTTTGGGTCACACCCAGCAATGCTCAGGGGGTTTCTCCTGGCTCTGCACTCAGGAACCACTCCTGGAGATGCTTGGGGGGACCATATGGGATGCCGGGGATGGAACCCAGGCCGGCATAGGCCTGCGGCGTGCAAGGCAAACGCCCTACCCGCTGGGCTACCGCTCCGGCCCATGAAACAAATTTTTAAAGTCCTACTAAACCAATATTGTAACTAAAGCCATAACAATTTGTTACAACTCCCCAGGTAGTAACATTTTGAGACACTTTTTTAGGAACTTGTCTAGAGAAACACAGAAATGGTTTTTCCACTTACCATTTAACAAGTTCTAGAAACCGGAGACCCCACAAAGCTCTCAATCAACTTAGCTTATAAGGAATTACTCCCAACATCTATTTAAATAATGATTAGATCAACACATAACACACACACACACCTTCGAGATATCAAAAAATTGAGATTTCTGATGTTTGTTAATTTCATTGTATCTCAGTACAAAGGTCACTCTCCCACCCCAGCCTCCAGTAGATTCCAATTAGTTTCCTTACCTTTCATGGTTGCAAGTGACAACAAATAAACAGGTAAACAAACAAAAAAAAAAGTATTTCCCTGAACTTTTAAGTATACCCTCTTAAAACTCGCACTTTCTAAAATGGACACAATAGTTGCCTGCCTTTCGCGAAACACAAAGGACATACCTGAAGGATTCTGAACAAATGCTCCAGGGTTTTTGCGGATGAACTGGTAAAAACTGTCCTTGTCCAAAAGCTACTGGCTGAGCAACACCAGTCAGAACCTTTAAGAGAAACCTCAGTTTTATATTCTTTCTACACTTTAATCAAAATTTAACATTCTAGCTACATAAAAATATTCAGATTATGACCAAGGATGAAGTTCAATGGTAGAGGACATGGTTGTCATTAATAAGGTCCTAGATTCAGTAACCTGCACCAAAATATCAATCAAAGGACAATTTCTATGATAATACAAGTATAGCTTGGGTGACAGTATAGCGGGGAGGGCATTTGCCTTGCGCTGGCAGACCTGGGTTCCATATTTGGCATCCTATATGGTCCTGAACCACTGCCAGGGGTAATTCCTGAACAGCACCAGGTGTGACCCAAAACACAAACAATAAAATATCTGAACAGCTAATTCAAGTATACAGCTTGACTGGATTCACTTCACTTCAAGATATGAAACTTGGTAGATAATATGACCTTACCCCAGTCACTATAGCCTGCTGTTACAGTGCTTTTCTATAATTTACAAATAGAGTATTATTTTTTAAGATATCCAGAGATGTGACCTGTATCTAATCTTAACAGTAAGTAGCAATGCTGAGGTCAGAACACGCAGTATTAGTCCTTTTTGATGGTAACACATGACATAATTAGCAATCGGATTCCTCCAGGCTCATCCTATTTGGCCATCATACTCTGAAAATGCTATCAGGGCTCAGAGCGACAGCACAATGGGTTAAGCATTTGCCCTGCACGCCGCAGACCCGGCTTCGATCCCCAGCATCCCATATGGTCCCCCGAGCACCGCCAGGAGTAATTCCTGAGTGTAGAGTTAGGAATAACCGCTGAGAATTGCTGGGTGTGACCCAAAAAGCAAAAAAAAAAAAGTGAAAAAAGAATCAATACTGTGCTGGCATATACAACACAATTACTATTTGTAGTACAGAGAGAAAGAGAACATTTATTGTTACTATATAAATAAATACCCACTTACAAGCCTTCTTAACTATTCATATGGGGGGCTGGAACTATAGTACAGTGAGTAGGGTGTTTGCCTTGCCCATGATCTACCCAGTTCAAACCCCAGCATCCCATATGGTCCCCCAAGCACCACCAGGTGTTAACTCCTGAATGCAAAACCAGGAGTAATCCATGAGCATCCCGGTGTGGCCCAAAAAAAAAAAAGCAAGAAAAAAAAAACTATTCATATGAAAACTTAGTAATGTTTGCTGCTAAAAACAAATTTTATATGATACAGAAAAACAAAACCAACTCTCATTCCAGAGTATTTGTCAATAACATCATTTAAGAATAGACAGATTGGGGGCCGGGCAATAGCACAGCAGGTAGGGCGTTTGCCTTGCAAGCGGCCAACCCGGTTCACTCCCTGTCACCCCATATGGTCCCCTGTGCACCGCCAGGAGTAATTCCTGAGAAAAGAGCCAGGAATAACCCGAGCGTCACCGGGGTGTGACCAAAAAGCAAAAAAAAAAAAAAAAAAAAGAGAGAGAGATTAAAGCCAATGAGGCAATTCAATCAGTAATCTAAGCAAGTGGATATGGACGTAAGATTGGTTTCTATCAGAAATGTTTATCAGGGGCGGAGCGATAGCACAGCGGGTAGGGCGTTTGCTTTGCACATGGCTGACCCGGTTTGATCCCCCTGCATCCCATATGGTCCCCAAGCACCGCCAGGAGTAATTCCTGAGCGAAGAGCCAGGGAGTAACCCCTGAGAGTTGCGGGTGTGACCCAAAAAAGCAAAAAAAAAAAAAAAAAAAAAGAAAGAAAAAAAAAAAAATGTTTATCACGTGGTTTAAAAACTTGTGTTTTCTATTTGCTTCCATATTTTACTAGTATAAAATAAATGTATCTTGGGACCAGAGTGATAGTACAGCAGGTAGCGCATTTGTCTTACATGTGGCCAACCTGGGTTCAATCTCTGGCATCCGGTATGGTCCCCCAAGCACTGCCAGAAGTAAAATTCCTGAACATTGCTGGGTGTGACCCAAAATGCAAAAAGAAAAAACTTTCCAATATAAAGAATAAATCCTCCGATCAAAAAAAACTCAAATCTAGAAACACATACAACACAATTTTAAAACTACGATGACTTACCTGTTGAGATGCCTGAAGATTTCCAACTGCTAATGGAGCGGGTAAATTACCAAAGTTTCCAAATTGAGAATTCTGAAGATTCTTTTCATCAAAATAGTGTCCAGAAGCTCTGTTAAGGGGATTCAAAAACTCTGGTTTCCAGGACCATGTGGTCCATTAAAATTTGGTCCTTGGGGTGTATCAAATATTTGTTCGGGTCTTTGGAATGGGGCATTAAAAGCACTGCCAGGTGGATCATTATATGGCCCAGTCTGATTGAAAGACACCGATTCAAGTCTCTGTGAAGGATGATTGTCAAATCGATGCGCCTTGAAGACCAAGAGGAATATCAAACCTTGATGCTTGCTGGTGTTGTGGACCGTCAAACCTCTGAGGTATACCATCAAATCTTGGTGGAACCTGTTGTCCAGGAGGTCCATCAAACCGCTGCGGGCCTGGCTGACCCGTTCTTTCAAATCTAGGACCCGGCTGACCATGCATTCCATCAAATCTTGGTAAGAGTGATGGCTGCCCATCAAACCGTAATGCATGACAGCCCTCAAATCTCGGACCACCTTGACCCAGAGGCCCTTCAATTCTCAGGCCACCTCCTGGTACAGGGCCCTCAAACCTTATTCCACCCCCTTGCTGGACTAAAGGTCCTTCAAACCTGATCCCAACCCCTGGCTGGCCGTGTGGCCCCTCAAACCTAAGGTTCCCACCAAGCTGATTATGCTGTCCTTCAAACCTCAGAGCAGCTGACTGGCCATGAGGGGCCCTCAAACCGCATTCCAACTCCCTGCTGCAGCAACGGGCCCTCATATCTAATCCCACCTGCTGGCTGACCATGAGGCCCATCAAACCTAATCGCAGGCCCTGATGGACCATGACCACCCCTCGAACCTAAGTCCACCTACAGGTTGACCTCGAGGATTATCAAACCTAAGTCCACCTACAGGCTGACCATGAGGTCCGTCAAATCTGAGACCACCCACAGGCTGACCTCGATGTCCCTCAAACCTAAGACCACCCACAGGCTGACCCCCTGGTCCTTCAAATCTCAAACCACCTGAAGATCCCTCAAACCTCAAACCAGGGGAACCTTCAAACCGAAAACCACCTCCTCCTTGACCAATTGGCCCCTCAAACCGCATAGGTGTCCCAACTGGTCCTGGAGGACCCTCAAATCTCAAAGGACACCCACCTCCTAACTGACCTTGTGGTCCTTCAAATCTCAAAGGGCCACCTCCCCCATTTGTCCTGGTGACCCATCAAACCGAAGTGAACCTGGTGCAGGAGGTCCATCAATTCTAGGGCTTAATTTATTAGGTCCTTCAAAAAATCATCTTGTTTGGGCCATCTCTTGGTACTGATGGCCTACTAGGTCCATCAAATAACGGTCTATCTTCAGCTAAAGCGGTAAGTCGCTGATTTGTATCAAGGCCGGCAAATCTTGACGGTGGACCATCTACAAATGGTTTATCTGAATCTTCATATCTGGGTCGCTTAAGAGGAAAACGATCGTTGAATGGTGATCTTTGTTCTTCTCGGACACCTTTTAAAATGAAAAAAAATATTTCCCCTAAATCTGAATTTAAAATTATCTTAAAACTTTCTGTATTCATCCAAAAATATACATAACTACTTCACTCAAGAGAAGGAAGAGCGATACAGCAACAAACAGCAATAAGGACACTGCCTTAGTGTCAGACACATCTGGGCCAGTAAAAAGAGAGAAAATCCCGTTCTATCAACGTACTAAGTATCTGACTTTGAGAGCAAGTTATTTAACCTCTCTGATCTTCCTTCCTGTCTATAAAATGGGAATACCATATACTGACTGGGGTTTTGAGACGATGAAATCAGATTAAAAGACCTAGAGAAAAGTACCTGGCATAGAGTTAGTCTTATAGTAGTAACTCCCTTCCCCTTCCCTTTGAGGGGAAAAACAAAACAAGCAAAAAATAACCAGTCTGAATAGTTAACAAAAAAAAATCCCATCCCCACTTAGCTGGCTCATTTTCCCTTCACTGCTGTGATTCAATAGGCATAATCTGATTTAACTTTTTCTACCTTTAGCAGAGACTTGCTCGTCATGTCTTCTCCGGCCCTCATGGGGTGAAAGATTCTCAGCATAAGTACGACTCCCAGATATAGGAGAAAGACGTCTTGCTCTTTCACTAAATTGTTCTTTTCTGTCAAACTGTGCTCCACTACTCCTACTTGCATGTTTACTTTTGGATGGCTCACATTCTATTCCAGACAACAAGGCATCAGTCAAAGGGTAGTCAAAAATATCAGGATCTAAGAGATCAAGTCTTGGAAATGAATGCTGAACCTGTGTCCTTTTCAGTTTTGCTTTATGTTCATAGTAGGTTAATTCAGCATCAGATAAGAGAGGTTTCTTTTTTAATCCACCTTTATTTTCTTCTGTAGGACTATCCCGTACACTGCATCTATGTTTACCTTCTTGATACTGAAATAGCTGTCGAATTTGATGCACAACAACAAGGAACTCATCTTGTGTAATTTCACCAGATGCTAAACGTTCGCTCGTCTGCATAGGGATGATAAAAAGGAAATCAAGGATTTTAAATATGAAAATTTTAAAAAAACTTGAAAAATTACCCAATAAAAGAAAAGATAATGATTATATGGAATCATAGTTAACTACCTTTTGAAGTAATTCTCTTTTGCTTGCAAGAGTTAATTCTTTAGGAATCTGAAGATTGGCATCTACACTTAACCGATGCTGTTGCTTTGGGGTTCGGGTGACAATATTCCTTTAGTGGTTGACCAGCTCTCCCTATGCCTTAGATGAGGAGACTTACTATGTTCATCACCCTGTTGTAAACTGAAACAATAAAAATAGTTCATTAGCTCGTTCAACTTTTTAAATATCCAGGATCCTATGTAAGGGCTCTTCTCAAAGGATCTGGTTAAAATGAATAAATGCACCCATAAAAATAATTCAAGTGGGGCCGGAGCAATAGTCCAGCAGGTAGGGTGTTTGCCTTGCATGCGGCCGGCCCATGCCGGCCCAGGTTCGATCCCCAGCATCCCATATGGTCCCCCGAGCACCGCCAGGAGTAATTCCTGAGTTCAGAGCCAGGAGAAACCCCCTGAGCATCGCCAGGTATGACCCAAAAACGCAAAAAAAAAAAAAAAAAAAATTAAAGAAGGATGAGAACACAATGTGAAGTCAGGAAAATCAGGTATTATTAATTCTTATGTCCAGACTGTGCAGCCTGACATAAATTACTTTTTTTTGCTTTGTTTTGTTTTTAGACCAAACCTGGCTGTGCTGAGGGGCATACTACTGGCTCTGAGTTCAGGAATCCTAGCAGGGCTCAAGGGACAATAAGGGGAAATAGGATCAAACCTGGGTCAGCCATGTGCAAGGTAAGTACCCTGCCCACTGTACACTCTCTCTGGCCCCATATTAATTAACCTTTCTAAACTCCAGTTTCCTTATCTGTAAGAGAGAAATAGGAATAACAATGGTATTTAACTCACACATTTTAAGAAATAAAACTAATACATTTAATATAAGTGCACACAATGAACATCATACAAGTTGTTAAACACTGATTCTTAAAAGCACATATTAGACAATTTTTAAAAAATTAACATCCTACCTTTTATTTTCTTCCCAACCAGATTTCCATCTTTTAGTAGACTTGGAACTTTGCCAGCTGTCAACATTCTCCTTTGGTTCGGCTCCCGACTTTGTAGAATGCTGATTAATCATTTCTTGTGGCCTTTCCTCATCAGTCTTCTTCATTCGCCTTGGATCTCTAATATCCTGCTTAGCACTTCTCTTAGCATTCCTTTCTTCCCTTGAAGTTGGTGGAAACTCTTCCATATGTGACTGTTTGACTCCTGATTGGCGAATCTTTCCAACTTTGGGTGTCACCGTGGGAGATATGCTCCTTTGTCTTCGTTTGGGTGACCGTCTATCTCTTCTCTTTGGAGAATGTACAATTGGTGACCGAGACTTTGGAGACCGTGATCTTGATCGCTTCCTAGTACTTGATCTCCCTGGTTTAGGGCCCTGTTTCTCAGATTCTTCCGATAGTATATCCTGTTTTTGTACAATGCCATTTATAATTTTATTTCTACTTCCAATTAGTCTGTGTTCGGATGATTTCAAGTGCTCATCTTTATCCTTTTTTCTGCAGTTTTTCTCTTCTCTTTTAAATCATCATCTTTGTTATCAGTCTTCTCCTGAAGATGTTTTTTAATCTCGGATCTCTCTTGCTCATATCAGATACCCTTGTGCTTTCAGTTTCTTGATTCTTCAAATCTTTTGTATGGGATAATTTGTTTTTCAAAGGTGATGGTGATTTAGATTTAGATTTAGATTTAGAATCTAACTGGTCAAGTTCTTTCTTGTTTATTTTTTCACCTGATTTACTTTTTTCTTGCTTGGATGAATTAATTTTTTCAGAGGGAACAGTTTTACTTGCCTTAATATCAGATTGGTTCAATGTGTTCATTAGGAAATCTTTCCTATGACTCTGCTCTTTGCTATGAGAAGAATGCTGACTCATCCTATTAAGACGGGGATCCCGGTTTGGTCCTTTCAAATCCTGCATTTGTAAGGGATGGACCTGGACGACTTTTCTCAGGTTGCACAGGAACCTGATGGGGTTTGACTGCCATAGGGGGCATTTGTGAGACATGTAACTTGGATGGTGCAGTTCCAGGACCTAAGCTGGATGTCTCCTGCTGAACACTAAGTGAAACTGCCTGAAATACAAAACATATGCTCATGTTAATACCGTATTCCATGTAGTTTAGCAATAAACTCAAAACCAAAGAACATAATGCCTTATTCAGCAAACCCATTTACGTATTCTGTGTTAACATAAGTAAGTGTCAACTAAGGACGGGAGCGATAGTATAGCAGGTAGGGCGTTTGCCTTGCACGTGCCTGACCCGGTTCGATCCCCAGCATCCCATATGGTCCCCCTGAGCACCGCCAGGAGTAACCCCTGAGCATTGCTGGGTGTGACCCAAAAGGAAAAAAAGTGTCAATTAAAATGGAAAAAGTTTAAGTATTATATGTACTGCTACTTCTTACCTCCAGTCCTAAACACATTGGGATTTTACAACCCCCAGGTGAAATTTTAAATTAGTCAGAACTTATACTGCTAAGAAACTGATAACCACTGCATTCCAGGTGCACAGAGCCAAGGAATCATTCCAGCTACACTGTCAAAAAACATAACTGTAATCTTCCTGACCTCCTTAATTTTGTACTGACTTTTCTCCATGTAGCTGTCTAGGAACCTGACTTTTGTCTATGAAGAGTAAGCTCATAAAGGATTAAATATGCAAAAAGTTTCATGTAGTAGACCAATAATCATTTTGGCAGTGACGTTAAGTAGTCCACATGACCTGTTAACACAACTGAGGGCACATAAAATAAAAGTAACAATAATAGAAAAGTTATCTTAAAAAACTGTCCAGTTAGTATTCAAGACTTTTATAAAGATAAAAAAAATTTATCTATAACACAGCAGAGACTAGGGATGTGATTCAGCAATAGAGCACATGTGCCTAGCACACATAAGGCCTGGCTCTGAGCCCCAGGGTAGCCAAAAAACAAAGATAATCTTACACCGTTAACTTCAAAACAGGTCAACACAACTCAAATAGTTACTACCCTACGAGAACAGAACTAAAGATGCCAAATTCCCTCTACTTACCAGTTGTGCCTTAGCTTGCTCAAGCTCAAGCTCCAGCTTTTTCTGCTGAAGTTCTAACAACTGTTTTTGTTTTGCCAGTAACTGCTGCCTTATTAGTTGTTCTTGGGTGAGATTCTTTTGTAAATCAGGAACGATTGGAGGAGTGGAGATACTAGGGGAACTGACCACAGTGCCAGGTGTTGAAGGCTCATCAGGCTACGAAAGAATAATTTGTTGGGGAAAAAATGTATAGCAAGAAAACTATCGGGCACCAAAAATTATTAGAATTGTATCTTAATACTAATAGTTTTAAATGGCCAATCATGTAAAATGTACACAAGAAAACCTTCAGAAATTTAAAAGCCTAAATACATATGTAATACCAAAACAAGAACATGTATTTTTTTTGAAAACACCATGAATCTGCAGTCAAAGTACTTTTTGATAAAGTTATTAGGCATGTACCATTCATATTAAAACTTACCGATTTATTTAAAAATTTAGGATTCACATGGATGCTAGATGTATTCACATTGGGGGTAGAGGTTTAATAGGCCAAGCAGGATCTAACGAATTGACTCTGACATCCAAGGCATAAAGCTTCTTCAAAGGGAATATTTCATCCCAAGTTGAACGTAATTTAAATAAACTTTTCCTAGTATTTTCATCCACCTAGAACAACAGAAAATTCTATGGCTTGTTAAGTTACTATAAAATATTTTATATATCCAGTACATGTATCAATCCTATTTCACATACTGCTTATTTGTACAGTATTAATTTGAAAGTATAAATAGCTTGCCAGTATCAAGTTAATTTCATCTTCAAAAACAAAATAGAAAAATTAGTCATCAACTAGCTTTCACACAACTAGGCAAGGTTATTTTTTTAAGTACAGAATGTTTCTAATATTTAGATCTTGGAAGAGTATTCCTAATACCCTTACTCTGAACAAAAACACATACACTACTAGGAAATACTCATCATGATTTAAATATTTTTAAATTATTTACACGGTAGAACAAAGTCATAATTAAAAAAAAAAATCTTCTAATCAATCTTTGGCAATACAATATAGCTGATACCTGTGTTCTCCAAAAAATTTTGTTGTGGAAGGTGCCTTAACAACTTCAATTCACTAAAGTTTTACCCACTGATGAGCTTTAAATAATTGCTCACACCAGTGAGGGGCATACTTTTTAATTAGCCATTAGAGAGTTCTAGTAATTGGGAAAACAGTCCTAACTAGGATAAAGTAAAGAATTATATTCAATACTGTTCAGACAAATTTACTACACATCACCTCCAACATTAGTATACCCTATTTAAACTCCTGAGTAAACTGGAACATAATGAAACTGAAACTCAGAGGTTGGTTTAGCTCCCTATCTTCCATAATATAAAGCTGACTTTTCAGGCTGTTGCAGCCTTGGGTAAACACTATCTTTAGCAAAGATCTACCATACACTATTAAAAGTTCATAATACAACTTGATTTATAGTTTCCCAGTTTTCTTCTGCACATACTTAACATTTCCAAACACTAAATATAGCAGCTAGTTATGTTCTAATAAACAAGTAAATTCTGATACTGATTACTTCCCTCAAAATAATCTACTTCTCCAAGTATGACATTAAGATTTCTACACACATCAATGCATCTACTTCTAAACTATAAACGCCTTCTTACTCAGAGAGAACGGTCCAGCCTGACCGGAAAAGAATTATTTCAATCCCTTGTCTTCCTCAAAGCAATGTTTTATTAACCAAACTAATAGACAATATTATGAAAAATAATTAAATCTCCAGGTATATAAAAAATGAGTAAGCCTGAACACCCAGAAGAGGAAAGGTAGTTCCAAAATAACCTAAAGTGCTTAACAGACCCCATTGTTCACAGTACCAAAAAAATATTCACAAAAAACTAATTTGAATAAAGTAACAATAAACAAAAACTCTTCTACGGAGGTGGGGGCAGTGGTGAATCTTAAGTTTCTGGAATCATAGATGAGACATATTAGATTATGATTTTTCACAGATAAAGTTAACACCTAATAGAATTCCCAACATTAAGTACTGACTCAAGGCTTCCCATCGTTTTACACATTCAAGTGACAGATCTTCAACCAAATTCAACTTTAGAAAATATTCAAAAGCAAAGCCATCTTTTGTTTTGACTAGTGTTAAAAACATAATCTGCCTTAAAAATATCACAAAGCACTAACGTTAGCATGATACTTGATAAATGTCCAGAGTAAAACATTTGACCACCCAAGAAACCCAACACAAAAGCCAGTATTTATTTAATCAGGAACAAATTTTTAACTCAAATGTTTCTAAATGCATATATACCTTTTCAAAAACACATATAAATGTTGCGACTAGGTTTTTAGTAAAGGCAGTGAGATACTCTCTTCCAACGTTTTTCACAATAGAATCCATAAGGTACATTACTGGAAGCTTCTCTGAGGAAGGAGCCTGAAGTAATAAAAAGAAACTGAGAAGTTTAGTATAATGAATTGCCACCAAAAAATTAAAGTTTTTAAACCTACAATACAGACCTCTGAATATTGATCTTTAGGAAATTTAAGTGTTCAAGTTCTCATCTCTTTACAGTGATCGTAAGTGGAGCACAAAAATAAGCTCAGTATTACAAGAAAGGGAAAAAACCCTAGCACAAAGAAACTAGGTTCAAAATGGTCAAGACTTGTGTTTTAAGTGACAAGAGGGTTAGGGGAGCTCTCTGCAATCATCCCAGTATTATGCTCTGTGATCCACTCTTAACTTATAATGTGCCTATAAGTTTTCAGACAGCTGGCAGAAACCCTAAATTCCAGACTTTTTTATATGTTAAAAAAAACTGTGTAAAAGGTTAAACTTCTCTATAGCCCAATGAACAAGGAAGTACACTTCACAAATGAAGTTAATGGCAAAATTACACTCAAAACTTGCAAATGAACATGCAAGAAAATTGTTATTGGTAACAAGAAAAACTGGATGGAGCAGCCGCTGAGTCATGAAAGTCAGGTTCAACTTGACTGGAAACCAGGATTTGTCCTGAAGATTTTCTTCACAGCACCGACTCTCCGTCGAGATATTTTTTTTTCCTCTGACATGCACAGATCAGGAATTCTAAATGTGTGCGGCGCTGTGGTGAAGCTGATACAGGTGGCCCTTTCCAAAGTAAAGCAATGTGCCCCAGCAGTCCGACTGCAATGCCTAGCCGGCACTGGCTTTTAGAAGGCACAGCAAGTTCCCAGAAAGCATCAGCAGGTTCACAGACTTGAGCATTAAGACACACCACATAAACAGTTAACTCCAAATCCACAGGAGCAGTGGGGATTTGAAAAAGAAAAAAATAATAAAGAAAAAAAAAAACCGCGGGCGCGACACACACACACACAAACAAGTTTCCCCATTTCCCAAGCCCATGTGTGGAAGGCACAATCTCGACCCACAGCCACCTGTAGGCAGGTTCAAGTTCTGCAGTACACAACGCCACCGGATGTCACAAACCAATTGCCCATACAAGTGTGTGGAAGTGCCCTTGCTTCTGAGAACACCTTTCGAACCAAGTTGACTAAGGACACCTTTTGAGTAACTTTGTATGAAAATTTTCTTTTTATAGTACTGGCTACTGAGTAACTCTGTATGAAAATTTTTTACCCTAAGAAAGGCCACTGCATGTAAACTAGAAAGTACCAACATGTTGGATGCTTTATTGCGTTTTTATCGTACCATATCATGTTTTGCACCATTTTGATCATCTGTTGTACTTATGAAAATAAACAGGTTTCTCTGTAAAACCAAATGGTCCGTCTGCTAACTTTCTACCCAACAAGTGAATCCTTAGATGTATTTTGTTTTTGCTACTGCCACCCCTTGGAAGCAAATTACAAGTGAATTCCTAAATTTAGTAATGCTGAGATGCAAGAGAATAGGGAAACATTCACCTCCACAAAAAATCCAAGACAAATGACAGAAAATTCCTCCCCTCACCCTCAGCCCCCAAGAAACTTCCCAGTGACTTTTACACTTTTTCCCTCAATCTCGTTTTACAAAAATAACCAGGACAGGGTGTGCCCCCAAAGATTCAGCTGTCCTACCAGCGAACAGTCCCCTCTATCTCCACCATTGTGTAGAAATACACAAGTTTTAATGTGGTCACTATACTCAGCATTTACTCTGGGCTTCCCCAAGGTCTTCTGGATCCTTTAAAACTACAATAAGGAAACTACCCTTTGAGTGACAACCTGAGCTAATTATCAGGGTCTATGGAATACGAGTGATCTGTAAAACTCTAGCTAATTCAATTTTTAAAATGTTTTCCAAAAATGCCAAGTGCATTTTGTTTGAG
>JAJIBD010011552.1:0-13143 GCA_021461705.1 Cryptotis parvus | reverse complement strand
GGAAACCTTTACAATTCTGCCCCTCACCTACACTTTGTCTGAGGTCCTGAAAATCAAAATAGATATTTGAACCAAGAACTACAGCACATCCTAGTGGGAAAACAAAGCCAATGCTAGGGGGAGAAAAATGGTTAAATACAATGATAGACAATGAAAAATGTCTTCAGTAATCAAACTGAATGTTATGGAAATGGGGAGTTTAGCAAACAATAAATTTAAAAAAGCCTGTTTTGAAGAAAATGAATAAAATGCATCACATGTACACTAACAGAGTGAAACAATAATAAAACAGAAAAAAATGCAAGAGCAGAAAGAAATTTTTACTGAGACTGACACTATATTAAAAAAAAATCCAAACAGAAATACTGGATATGAAAACACAGCAAAAGAAATGAAAACCTCCAGGCAAAACAAAAAAATTGGGCTCAATCTTGAAAATAAAAAGAGTAAGTGAAATTGAAGATAAAAATCCCAGAAATGACTCAAATGGAAGAGGAGAGAGAAAAAAATACACTTAGGAAAAAATGAAGATACCCATTTAAGAAAGATCAGATTCAATTAAAAAAATAATAATATTAAAATAACAGTAATATCAGAAGGTGAAAGAGAGAAGCAGATGCCATATTCAAAGAAATAATGGCTGAGACCTACCTCAAACACAGGAAAAACTAAACACAGAAGTTCAGTATATGAGACCCAGACTTCTAAATGCAGAAAGTCCAACACGAAGGAATTTCATTGTAAAATTTTTAAAAGTCAGCACAAAGAAAAAATGTTAAGGATTTCTTAGAGAAAAAGGTGTTTTAAATAAAAGTAAAAATTATAGAAGTACCCTGAGGGGTCTCTCTCAGAGACCCCAACAGGCTAGGAAAGAATCAGGTAACATAATTATAACACTAAACAAACAAAAGCTTAAACTAGAGCCAGAGAGCTACCATAGGAAGTGAGGTGCCTGCCTTGCATATGGCTGAACCCAGTTAGAACCAGGCATGAAATATGATCCATTGAGTATTGCCAGGAATCACTCTGAGGCACAGAGCCAGGAATTAGCTAGGGATAGCTAATAATATTCTATCCTGCAAAATTATCATTAAAAAATAATGAAGTGATAAAAACCTTCCAGATAAGCAAGTGTGTTAGTGGAGTTTACTAACTAGTACTAGACTTACGCTACAAGAAATGCAGGAAGGAGGTCCTATTTGGGGAAAAGAAAAAGAACATTAAATATTGACCATAATGATAAAGAGTAATACAGAATCAGAAACATAAGTAAAAGTAAAATACAGTAATGACACAATATCAAAAAAATAATGGGACAGAATGTTTTTAGTCTAAATGCTCACAAATCCATACCAGCACATAAAAGACTTTCTCAAATGTAAAAGAACCGATATATGTCTCATGGTAAGCATAGAACAAATCTACAGTGGACAAACATAGATGGGAAAAAAAGGTGAAATAGAGTCACCAGGGAAAAACCATCCAAAAGAAAAGGAAGATGGGAATGTGTGTTTGTGTGTTGGGGGGGCGGGAATCATGGTGGTAGTATTAGAAAAAAACAGAATAGAAAAATAGACAGGATAAATAAGGTAACAGGAAGTGAATAAGTCCATATATTAATAATTATCCTAAATGTGAATGACACGTGTTCATTAATTAAGGTACACAATGGCTGGCTGAGTAAAATTAAGAATTGATCAGTACTATATAAACAAGAGTTTCACATCACATATAACAGCAAACAAAGGCTCCAAGTGGAAGGTTAGAGCAAGGTGTCCCAATGAACTAATATAGAGAAAGAATTCAGACTTATGTTAAACTTATATCTGATCTTAATAAGCAGACTTTCAACTAGCAAAGGTAAGAAGAATCAACTTAAATTATTATAACAATCTCTGAAACTACTTATGGTCCATGTACCACCAGAAGCAACTCCCAAGTACAGAACAGTGAATGGGTCCCAAGCATCACTGAGTGAGACCCAAAAAGGAAAGGAAGAAAGGAGGGGAGGGAGGAAAGTAGGAAGGAAGGAAGGAAAGAAAGAGAGGAGGACGGGAGGAGAATAGGAAGGAAGAAAGGAAGGAAGGAGGGAGGGAGGCAAGGGAAGAAAGCCCTTTTCAATTGGATCCAAAAATGATGAAGTTGTTAGGGAAAGAATACAATAAAAGGAAGAGAAAGA
Organism: Cryptotis parvus; assembly: GCA_021461705.1. NCBI lineage: Eukaryota > Metazoa > Chordata > Mammalia > Eulipotyphla > Soricidae > Cryptotis > Cryptotis parvus. Next base: position 10,964 of record JAJIBD010011552.1, on the reverse strand, counting down.
CCTATATTCTAAAAACCAGAAGACATTAGTCCCGTAAGAACTACTGGGAGTGATCCCTGAGTACAGAGTCAGGAGTAAGCCCTGAGCACCTTGGACATGATCCCAACGGAAAAATAAAACAAAAACACATAAAAACAGGTGAAAAAGATCCTACAAAATAAAGTAACTAAAATCTGTATATTAAATAAATGAAAAATATATGAGACATTGAACCATAAACTTGAGGGAGAGCAGAGCAATAATACAGAAGATGGTGTACTTGCCCTCCACAGAGCAGATTTGAGTTTTGTCCCCAGTACCCATATGGTCCCCAAAAGCCACCCAGAAGTGATCCCTGAGTACAGAGCCAGGAGTAATCCCTGCTGGGTGTAGTAAAAGAAACAAAAAACCAAACAAAAACAAACTTCTATTTTGGTTGAATAATAAAAACTTGGTACCTGAATAAGGGCTCAGTGGTAGAGCTTATGCCTCACAGGAGTCAAGTCTGGGTTTGGTGCATGGCACAGAAACAAACAAATAAATACAATAAATTTTTTTAAAAATTTTATTTTTCTTATTTTCCCAAATTTTCATTACTCTGTAATAAGTACTCAGAACTCTAAATACACATGTAATTAATGTTGTAAATGAGGAAATACAAAAAAATCTTATTTTATATTTCTGTGTCTCCAGAAAAAGGCAAAAACCTATAATTATTGTTATTTGTTGGTTTGGGACAGAGGTCCAGGTAAGTATAAAATCTGATAAAAAGTAATGGGCCAGGGACTTAAAGATAATACAGCATATACGGTACTTGCCTTGTACAAAGCAGACAAAAATTTGATCTTTAGCATCCCATACTATTATCCAAGTTTTATAGGAGTGATTCATGAGTGCAGAGGCAGAAGTAACCCCTGAGCACCACTGGCTGTGGCCACCCAAAAACAAAAGCAATGGGCCAGAGGGACAGTATATGGGTAGAGTATTTGCCTTGCACACAGTAAACCCAAATTTAATCCAAAGCATTACTATGATATCCTGGGTCCCACCAGCATTGATCCCTAGAGCGGAAAGAGGAGTAAACCCTGGATGCGATTAGATATGGCCCCCAAACAAACCAAATACCCCACCCCTCAAAAAAGAAAAAGTGGAATTTTTCCACTAATTTTTCCACTAGCCATTGTTTACTGGCTTTGGCATATTGAATCTGCGGCCGGACAGCTTGCCAGGCTCTGCTGTGAGGCGGTTTACTCTCAGTAGCTTGCCTGGCTCTCTGAGAGGGGTGGGTAGAGTATTCCTGGTAATTTACAGATGAATCGCAATGGGGAGAGCTGGTAGCAGCTCTGCCTAGTGTATCTGCGTCTCTGGTTCAAGCATACCTGGGCTTGAAATACTTTCTTCTGTAGGGTGTGTCTCTGACAAGCCGGGCTTGAGATTGCTTTTCTCTTGGATAGAGCTCTGATGAGCTGTGGAGTCCAGATGATGAAAACACTGCCAGCACGGTGTGGGGGGTTCCTCTTGATTCCTCTGAGGCTCTATTGGGACAGTAGGCTCGGGGCAGGAATTGCTCTCTGTCCCTGAACCCTTGTGGTCAGTGGAGTACAGGTAGTGCAACGGGAGAGCTGGTAGGATCCTGATGGATCTATCACATCTTCAAGAAAGGCAACGGAGAAGATTATCCATGACTATTACACGGATCTCTTTGATTTTCACATCCACCTGCCCACGTACCAAATTCTGCAGGATGGATATGTTGTTCCCAACAATCTCCCTTCTGAAATCCAACATGCTATTTCATTGGTAAAGAAGCGAAGAGCACCCGGCCCAGACAAAAATTAGGACCCAAACTCCTGAAGAAACTGCTGTCAGTTCTCATCAATAAACTGGCTCGGCTCTTCACATGCTACCTGTCTCAAAGCAAGGTGCCTTCCCAATGGAAAACCAGCAGGACAGTTCTACTGTGCAAGAAGGGATACATCCACAACATTGGCAGTTATCGCCCCATCTGCCTGTTGTCTGTCATCTACAAGCTCTAAACTCAAGTCATCCTGTACAGGATTGGCAGATGAAGGACAACCATGCAAGCAAAAGGGATTCAACACAATCGACCTTATCCACATGGTATCCAAGATCATTGAGGTTAGCAGGGAGTTCAAGATGCCATTCTGTCTCACGTTCATTGATTTAAAGAAAGCATTTGATTCTGTTAAGACCGTAGCCATCATTGAAGCCCTAGCCAAACAGGGCATTCAACCCAATACATCAAGATGCTTCTTGAACTGTATTAGAGATTCATCACCAGGATCTCATCATTCTACAAGGAAGTGATCTTAGATGTTAAAAGAGGGGTTCGGGCAGGGTGATACAATTTCACTGAAACTCTTCAGCACCACCCTCAAGAACATCATGCGACAATTAGAATGGGAAGGAATGGGGAGTGAAGATAGATGATTGGCAACTACACCACCTCCGCCCGCTGATGACATCGTTCTAATAACACCAAACATTAGCCAAGCGGCACAAATGCTGGCTGACTTCTACCGAGAATGTGGAAAGATAGGTCTACAGCTGAATCTAAAGAAAACTATGTTCATGAAAAAATGAACTAGTTCCATATACTTCATTCAATCTCCATGGAACAAATATCTCTGAATGCAGCAGTTACGTGTACCTAGGTCGAGAAGTCAACATGATGAACGACCTAAAACCTGAGCTGTGCAGGAGGAAGAGAGCAGCATGGAACACCTTCAGAGCATTGAAGAAATAGCTATAAGGACAAAAGAACCTCCTGCTCTGGGCACTTATCTTCGACTCCACCATTCTACCTGCATTAACATATGCCTCAGAGAACTGGGCCCTACGAAAGCAGGATGAGAACACTATTCGGGTCTCCCAAAGAGGAATCGAAAGAGCTATGCTTAGAATATCATGCCTCACTCAAGTGAGAGAAGGAATCCAGAGTTCCGACCTCTGTCAACAATCCAGAGTCAGGGACGCTGTATCATTTGCCAAGGCATCGAAAATCAGATGGGCTGGACATGTAATGTGACTTGGAGAGGACCACTGTACTAGAGCCATTACTGACTGGATCCCCGGGACATCAAAAGATCACGTGGCTGCCCACCTACAAAATGGTTAAACTTCTTTGTCAAGACCCTGCATGAATGGTTTGAGGCTCTTCCATATTCCTGGAAAAAGCAGATGCCAAGTGACATGGACAAATGGATTTGTTACTGGCGCCTGCTCGAGCAAATCGACAAATAACGAGATGTCAAGTGATCGAAAGTGTCCAATTAAACAGAAGTTGCGTATCACTGGTACTGCTTTTCAGTTCTTTTCCTTATACTTTATATGTTTAGGTAACATTTAGTTTTATTTATTAGTGTGACCTAGTTTATTATGAGCCCCAGTCACCTAATGACAAAAACCATCCTTTACATACTTTTAGAAAAACAAGTGACATTCAACTTAATTTTGCTTTTTTGAATATTTTACACAGATTTATCCCAATTTATTCATTATTCTGTATTAATTTAGCTATTTTTGTTGTCAGTTTGCCTTGTCTTAATATGTATTGACTGAAATTAGACTCAGTGTTCTAGATAAAAATGCATCATTATTTGATGTAACAGCAACTTAATATTTCCACATTATTTTCTCCCTTTTAAATACACCCCGGAGCCCTATTTGCCTAACTACCAGCCTTTTGAAGAGAAAACTTTTTCCTTGAACTGTCCATGATGACTCTAATTCATTTAAACAACAGCACATGCTGATTTATCCATATCTGTTTTCACATACATCACATATTTTTATGAGCTGAACTGCTCTTTTGCTAACTTAGCTTCCCTTTCATGTGAAATGTTCTAGGTAAAGTAAGATATATATCTGACATATATAAATATATATATGTAATAATATGTTCAAAGATAAAATTGATATAGCAGGTTGAAGAATAGAGTGCCAGGTCACTTTAAATCTCCGCCCTGAAACAGGTAGCCAATCAGGACATATAATGGGATGGCTGGGGTAGGATCTGCTACAGATAAAAGTAACCCCCCATCCCCACCCAGGGAAGAAGTCTGCTAGCTCTCCTTCATTTCAGATCATTCTTGGGACACACTGCTCTCTCCATGCGACCTCCAGATCAGGTGGAACTGCATGGCCAGGGCAGGGCTTAATGCAGGTAGGCATCTCAGAGCCAGACAAGGAGGAGAACCCAGACAGGACTTGGAAACCCAGGAGGGGCTAAAGTACTGAGCCCAGAACTCTCACCCACATGCACGTGGCCGTGGCCAGAGTGTAGGAAACTTGGGAGTAGATAACAGGAACTGTTGGGTGCAACTGGGAGCCCCAGCAATGGTAAGAGCATAGGGATCTGGTCCACGTGGGCAGCTGTGGCCATTTCTAGGAAAGCATATATGATAGAGAGCAGCCCAAGGCCAGGCTCAGTAACATCTTTCATGAGAGTGGGGCATGATAGGGAAGTTGTACACGAGATCCAGAAGCATTAGGCACAGGACCTGGATGTTGTTCACAGGTAATGGAGAGGTCTGGACATCTATGGAGGGACCTGGATCCATCAGTACAATAAACTAACTTTCAATCTTCCAAGTTCTGTATGTAAATCTTTCATACAATTCTCAAGAAATCCACTTTTGATTTAACAAAATGATATAAAAAATGTAATGCCAGTTCAGTGTCAAAAAAGTTGTTTCAAACACAGTGTTAATCATTTCTACAAATACAGAAGAATAATCTGAGAAAATTTTCATATGATTGAATACTGAAGTATGTAACACTTTGGAAAAGATTTATACGTCTATCTTGTTTTTCATAAGTGTCTTTGCCATTTTGCTAATTAACCTAGATATCTTTGTTTAGACAAATTTTATCTCTATCATAGCCTATGTTTTTTCTACATGACTTTTCCCCGCAATAAAAATTAAAGCAGTTCTACACACTAATCAATCTAAAAATCATAATAGTTTTACTATGAAAGTATGAGATAAGAAGATTGGACTTTGGGCTTTCATCCTAGATCTTTCAACCAATGTCTTCGGTTCTCCTGGAAATATACTGTTTCCACCTTTGCTTCAGTTAAGGTGATCAGAGATTGAATAGCCATTTTAGCTATTATATGCAATGCTGTCACTTTTTTGTTTTCTAAACTGTAGTTATTGGATTGTTCTTCCCTCACATTATATTTGAGTGTTCCTATCCTAAAGACATTTTATTTTTACCTTTCTAAAATCATGCATTGTTATAATATGCCCTCTGTACAGTTCCAGACTTTAGTTTTCTGACTGTACTTCATTGTTGAAGCATTTCAGATTCTTCTCAAGCAGCATGTACTTTTTAAAAATTATTTAACAACTATTAATACGATTACTACTGCTGCTGCTGCATGCTGCTGCTGCTACTACTACTACTGTTACTACTACTACTACTACTACTACTACTACTACTACTACTACTACTGTTTTGGTGCTGGTATCTAACCCTCGGCAGAGCCTGGCAAGCTACCCATGTCGTATCTGATATGCCATATACCAGTAACAATTATAGACCTCATTCCCATGACCTGATGGTATAGTTTGAGGCTCTTTATGTTTGTGGAGCAAGCAGATGCCCTTGGGCTCTACTTAGCATCAGACAGGACATATGGAGATGTTACTGGTGCCCGCTCAAGCAAATCGATGATGAACGGGAAGACAGACAGTGATCTAACCCTAGCTTCACACATATGAGGCAGGCAATCTGATTCTACGATACATCCCTATACCAGCTCATTCTAATAATAATTTTTTTTCTTTTTTTTGCTGGGAGGCCACACCTAATGGTATTTGGGACAACATCCAGTTCTGTGCTTGAGCGTCACTGCTGTCCATGCTTGAAACCATGAGATGTCAGAGGTTGAATAGCTGCAAAACATGTGTCCTAGCCCATTAAGATAAGTTTCAGCCCATAAAATATTTTCTTACTGTAAATATTAAGCAACCCCCCAATATTTATCCCTATCTCAAAATTATCCCTTTCAACTGTAGTCACTATTTACTTTAAGAAAAATATTATTTATTTAAAATAATATTTAACACTATTCTAGAGTTATTCTATAGCACACTTTTCTTTCAGGTGACATATAATCAGGACATAAAAAGGCAGAATTTATTAGGGTCTATTTATTAGGGTCTTAGTAATAATAATGCATAACTAGTAAATAGGCATGATGTAAAATATATAATATTTTTAAATAATATGTTAAATAAGATTATATTCCATATCTTTCAAATAGTTATTTTGTTCCCTGTGTATTATCCCAATTTCATATTAATTTAGTTTCTGCTTGAAAAATGTAGTGATTATTTTATAAAGAGATTTAAAACAAGAGTTGGGGGAACATGTATTGAATTAATAACATACTCTAGGTAATGTAAAATGTTTCTGACTCATTCATTTTGTTCTATCATGTCTACTCTATTCTTATTATATACCAAACTATAAGGTGAAACAATAAGAGTAAACAAAGAAGGTAACGTTTCTTCTATCACAAAGCTTATAAAAAATACAAAATGTGACAATGAATTCTACATACTGGAAATTTTTGTAGGATGAGTGATTACATGTCCACTACCTATTGCTTCATGTGATGTAGTCTACATAATGCTGAGTGATAAGTGACTTGAAAAATAATAATGATGGGTAGAAAAAGGGAAATCATATGTGATATCACTGTATCACTGTCTTCCCGTTCATCATCAATTTGCTCGAGCGGGCACCAGTAACATCTCCATATGTCCTGTTTCATGCAAGTAGAGCCCAAGGGCACCTGCTTGCTCCAGGAACATAAAGAGCCTCAAACCATTCCATCAGGTCATGAGAATGAGGTCTATAATTGTTACTGGTATTTGGCATATCAAATACGACACAGGTAGTTTGCCAGGCTCTGCCGCGTGCGGGTAGCATACGTGATATATTGCCTTATAAATAGAATAGTTGAAAGCAGGGAACTTAAATAAGGAAGCAAAATAATGTGAATATCTCTAGATAGAGCAATCAAAGCATAAGGAATAACAGAAATGAGGTGGATTTAGTTACTAATAACCAGAATAGGAACCACAGTTTCTGGAACAAAAATGAAGGGTGGGTGACAGTGAGATCAGCAAGGAAAGAGGAACTTGGATGAAAGACAGTGTAGAACTGTGTAGTAAAAGGAATATTATTTTGCTTTGGCAAGATTGGAGTTTTAGGGAATATAAGGAAAGAGGGAAAAGGAAAAAGAGAAATGTGTTTAAGAGAGAACAAGGACTCCTCCAGAGGGGCAAGAGTCAAGGATACCCATAAAGTATAAGAAAGAGATTATTACACGTCCACATTGAGATGTGGGCAACCTCAGAATTGGGATGTGTTTCTATTTACTTTTTTTTATTGAATAACCATGAGATAGACCATTAGAAGGCTGTTCATTACTGGGTTTAAGTCATACAGTGTTCCAAACACCCATCCCTCTACCAGTGCATATTTCCCAGCACCAATGTCCCCATTCTCCCTGCCCCCAATCTGCTGCTATGGCAGGCACTTTACTTTTTTTAGTAGGACTTACCTGATCGCTGAATTGAGGAAGTTATATAAGAGAGGAGAGTGAAGGAAGGCCAACAAAGAAGCTGTTAACAACAGTCTATTTAAGAAGTGAGGGTGACGTGTAAACTCAAGCAGAAGTAATAACACCATGAAGTTAAAGACATAAAAAGTAAAGCTGATGGTGGATCTTAGGGCTATGTGGAGATACTAGAAGGGAAGAGAAGAAAAGATTAAAATATTGATTGAAAGTGGGGGATTTTGTAGTTAAGATGAGAGATTGAGACTGAACAGAGTAATGATATTAGCAAGGCCTAGCACAATGGCTCTTAGAATCACCAGGAAAGTTGTTAAAGGAATAGCTGCATTTCACAGCCAGAGTTTCTGATTTAAATAGTTTGAGCCTGAGTCCTCAAACCTAAATTTCCTGATAGTCCAAGATGAAGCTAAGCCTGCTGACTTTGGAACTACACTTGAGAACCACTGATCTAGGGTGTGAACAAGAGTGAGATGAAGTGGAAAATTAAATTGCCCTGGAGATAGGAAGTAAAAATACATACAAATGAAACACTAAAAAAACCACTTCAAAGTTTGGGGTCACTTGTCACTTGCCTTTGATTTGCTTGAGTGGGAGCCAGTAACGTCTCCATTCATTGGGAATGAGGTTAATTATGGTTACTGTTTTTGGCATATTGAATACATCACGGGTAGCTTGCCAGGCTCTGCCGTGGCTCTGGGTTCATCCCAGGGGACCCAGTCTTTTTCTATGTCAGACCATCAACCAGCCAGGGCTCATGGGGCAGAACCCTGGGTACAGACAAGTTTGGGGTATTAGAAGAATTATCCAAACACAGACATTTGAGATCAGCTGTTTATTATGTTGTCTCACCACCTTAGTTGTAAGCCCACACATGCCAGTAAGTACCTTCTAATATATTTTGTGTATTTTCCAGCACTTGTTTAAGGATCCTAAACTATTTGACAATCTCTGAGACCCTGATAAACGTTAAGAACTGTAAACAAAGGGTTAAGGTCCCCAAGCATAATTATTTAATCATCAGCAAATATCGGAGCCCTATGAAGCTCACCCACATTAAGTATCCTCAACATAACTGGAAATTTAATATAGATAGAAGTATAGAAAAAATACTTCTGGTTTTTTTTTTTTATCTGTGCACACAGATTTTTTTTAATGAAAGCTATTTTTGGGGGGAAAAATCAAATATATTTTCTAAGCTTTGGAAGACAATGACTCCCTATACTGACCTGAGCTAACAGGTCTTTGGTGATTAAAATTAAATAAACAAAAACTGATCATATTGTTTTATGTGTCCTGAGAGCTGTAAAGCATACAAATATATCTAAGGTTATAACTTCAGATTTCAGAACTATACTAAACTGTATACTATAGTTTTTTTCTGTGAAAGTTTAAATATGGCAAACACACATGAAATCTACCTGAAAATATAAGGGCCCAAGTAAGGATTCCAGAAGCAAAAGGAGAGATTTTTTTTTTTTTTTTTTTTTTTGCTTTTTGGGTCACACCGGTGACACTCAGGGTTTACTCCTGGCTCTGCACTCAGGAATTACTCCTGGCGGTATTCCCGGGACTATATGGGATGCCGGGGATCAAACCCAGGCCGGCACAGGCTGGCCGTGCAAAGGCAAACGCCCTGCCGGCTGAACCATTGCTCCGGCCCCAGGGATTTTAAAACATAGATAATAATTAATATTGAAAAAATATTTCAGGGGCAGGAGTGATAGTACAGCAGGTAGAGTTTGCCTTGCTCCCAGCTGACTTGAATTTGATCCCTGGCATCCCAACCTGATCCTGTGCACACCGACAGGAGTAATTGCTGGATGCAGAGCCAGGAAAACCCCTTAGTATCAGTGGATGCACTTCCTCCCCCCCACAAAAACTAAGATTTCATAATTAAGACCCATTGCGGCGATAACCTTTATATTTGAATAGTGAAGTATAGACATTCTGAAAGAAATCAGCATGGAGGGGAGTCTTGTAAAAGAAAGCAAAGCAAATTAAATCAACATGTCTGAGACAGGGCTGCTGGCTACCTGTTGGTAAGAAATCTGACATGTTTGGCAAGTTCTCCATCAAAATGCACCAGGCTTGTCATTAGAGAATGAAATGGGCCAAACAATGTGTAAGATCTCAGCACAGTAGACGAGCAAATTCAAATTACTGCAGAAGCTACAGTATTAGAAAGTTCTCTGCAGGAGAGTAGCTCCCCTGCTTCTGAAGTCAGGGCTAGGAGATGGGAATAGTCAGCCACCGTGCTCCCCTTCCGCATTGTTCAGAGTTTACAGTTTACATAGATGCTTACATGACTTTGTTTCCTGTTGTCAATACCATTTCTTTTTTACCTGTCGATTTCAGAGACGAAAGCAATAAACAAAATGGAAACAAGTCTGATTTTTTTGGTCCATGCAAAATTGTCTGTACATTTTTCCTCCATTTCTCATTAAAGTCACCAAGTTCTCATACAACTTGCACCAAAAAAAAAAACACAGAAAAATATCTTTGTTATTATTATTTGTGATACCATATTAGGTCTAGTTTCAAAAGTAAAAAGAGAAAAGTAGATGATTAAAAAGGAAAAAAAAACTTACATTCTTAAGAATTTCTTTGAAATAACATGTGTTTTTCCTCTCAATTTTACCAAATTCTTCAAATTAAATAACTGTCAAAATTGGAAATATTCAAGAAGTCTGAGTATTAATATTTCTGGTTAAGTGAATATAGTAAGTTAGACATTATTTATTTTACAATTTGCCACCTTAGTTTCCTAATCACTGGAGATCTGGAGCAATATAAAAATAAGGCTGATTTGGGCGTGGTGGCGCCGCCTGTAGTCCCAGCTACTCGGGAAGCTAAGGCCGAGGATCGCTTGAGTCCAGGAGTTCTGGGCTATAGTGCGCTATACCGATCGGGTTCTCGCACTAAGTTCGGCATCAATATGGTGACCCTCTGGGAGCAGAGGACCACCAGGTTGCCTAAGGAGGGGTGAACCAGCCCAGGTCGGAAACCGAGCAGGACAACCTCACACTAAATGGGAAAGACTAGTCCAAAAAAAAAAAAAAAATCAACTTATTAATGGTTTCATGAATTAGAATTCAGAGCAATAGGATTTTTTCGCTCAGCTAGCAGTGCTTAGTGGCTATTCCTGGCTCTGTGCTCAGGAAGGGACCCCGTCATGCTCAGGGTCTGATCTTTATCTGCTGCAGCCTCATGCAAGGCAAATGCTTTACTTCCCATACTATCTCTCAAGTGCCCCTGTCCCCAGATCAATGTATTAACTTATGGGTTGATTTTCTTTATTGGGACCACACCTGGCAAAGCTCAGGAGCTATTCTAGTTCTGTACTAGTAGGTCACTACTATAGGTGTTC
>JAJIBD010011551.1:0-49652 GCA_021461705.1 Cryptotis parvus | reverse complement strand
GCCCCCTGGGGCCCTGAAACAGACAGGTTCATGATCAGCCCAGCTCAGGAAGCCCTAACTCGTGGGCAAGCGCAGAAGGTTCCATGGCTCCCACCATGCCGGCACTCAGGAGACATCTCATGCTGGTCTCCCACTGGGGTCTCCAGGAGAAGGGAAGGGGCACAGCTCAGGGAGAGGTGTAAACGAGGTTCCGCAGCTGGTGCTCCTGCCGCCCCCGCCCCTGAGACCCCCGAGGCCCCACGGTGCTGGCGGGAGGGCACCCACTCTTAACCCTCTTCTGACACTCAGACTCAGCTCAAGGCTGGCGTAGGGGGAGGGCGGGTGCCTTGCATTGTGCATGGGTCAATCCCCAGCACCCCAGATGGTTCCCCCAGCACTGCTAGGAGTAACCCCTGAGTGCAGAGCACAAGTGTGACCCAGACAGTAACAATAACAACAAAACTCCCATAGAAAGAGGGCATTTCAACCCAAATGGTGAACAAGGGTTATCTGGGCATTATTCACTGAGGCCTGCATTTCCTTGTTCACTCAAGCATTCTTCTATTCAATCCTTCCTGCCCTACTCTCTCATTTCCTCCTACATTCACATATTCACGTTCAGTCATTAATTTCTTCATCTTTCGCTCATCCATTCAGACATTAGACCATTTATTCATTCAACAGTCAGGTCCTCATTCCCTCATGCCTCCACTCATTCAACTATTCACTTCCTCTTTCATTCACACCCTCATTCATACATCCCTGCCCTCGCTCACTGACTGGACCAGCTATCCACGCCCCGCTCACTCATTGGACCATCATTCACGCCCCGCTCACTCACTGGACCAGTTATCCACGCCCTCACTCACTCATTGGACCAGTTATCCACGCCCTCACTCACTCATTGGACCAGTTATCCACGCCCTCCCTCACTCACTCATTGGAAGTTATCCATGCCCTCACTCACTCATTGGACTATCATTCACGCCCTCGCTCACTCATTGGACCAGTTATCCACGCCCTCAGTCACTCATTGGACTATCATTCACGCCCCGCTCACTCATTGGACCATTTATCCATGCCCTTATTCCTATTCACTCAGCCATTCAGGAATGCTGTTTGTTGAGATCAACACATGAGTCAACCAGACCTCCTGGTTGGAAAGTTGGGGAGCAGAGAGGAACGAGGGCCCCTTCCCCACCTCCCCACTGACTCACCACATTCCCTTTGGCCCCATCCTCTCCGGGGGGCCTTTCTTTCCCGGGGGCCAGCAGCACCAGATGGGCCAGAGTCTCCTTTCTCACCAAGGTCTCCCCGCGGCCCCTTGGCAGAAACAGATGTGCGGTGAGCAGCGGCCACACCCAGCGAAGTCAGGCCGAGTCAGGGCTCAGGACAGTTCCCAAGCCTCGGTTCTGGGCATGGTATTCTGAAACTATTCCACTGGCAAACCCTTTTAGTTTGTTTGTTTTTGGGTCATGCCCGCAATGCTCAGGACTTACTCCTGACTTTGCACTCAGGAATTACTCCTGAATTACTCCTATGGGCTGCCGGGAATTGAACCTGAGTCGACAGTGTGCAAGGCAAGAACCTTCCCTGCAGTACTATCTCTCCGCCCCAGCAACCCTCTATCACCCGGAAATGTTTCTACCACCCTGGACACAGAGGCATGTAAGACAGGCATGCAAAGGAAACATTTAGTGTTAATAAATAAATCATGAGTTTTTGCGAAGAGTTATCTTTTTTCTTTGTTTTTCTTTTTTTGGGGGTCACACCTGGCGACACTCAGGGGGTTACTCCTGACTCTGATCAGGAATTACTCCTGGCAGTGCTCAGGGGACTATATGGGATGCTGGGGATCGAACCCAGGTTGGCTGCGTGCAAGGCAAACACCCTCCCTGCTGTGCTGTCACTCTGGCCCCGAAAAGCTATTTCTTAAGCTCTGTGAGCCCATATGGGGTCCTCACACAGAGTTTAGAGCTACTCTGGGAGCTGGAGAGCTGGAGAGAAAGAGTGAGAGAGAGAGAGAGAGAGAGAGAGAGAGAGAGAGAGAGAGAGAGAGAGAGAGAGAAGAACACAACTGCACGGAGGCAGCCATGTGGGCCCCTGAGCACAGAGCGGGAGAACTGGAGCACCAACGGGTATGACCCCAACCTCCCCTCAACAAAGAATAGGATGGTGCCCCTGTTCCACTTGGAGTGAGTGAGGAAAGCTCCTCCCCAAGGCTGACTCCAGGTCTGGGGTGTGCAGGGAACAGCCTGGTGGAGGCCGTCCTTCAGAGGACACCGAAGGGCTCTGGAGGTAGCTCAGGGCAGGAGCACAGGCTTGGGGTGTGCAAGTCCCAAGTTCGATCCCCAGCACCGCAGAGACATGGTGTTGTAATGCCCAGCGTAACCCTCAGTCCCCAACACTGCTGGGGCCGAACACTGAGCACAGCCACACCCAAAGAAGACACAACGGAACTCGGGTGTGGCATTAGGATGGGACACAAGCTCTGGGTCAGCGACTGTAGGAGTCACCCGGGTTGGGGATTCCCTGAAGACTAATGCAGGGTCCAGACCACATGCTCACTCACAGGGCTTCCGGGCGCTCCTGGGGTCCGGGGTCTCCAGTCTGTCCCGGCTCACCCCTGCAGGAGGCAAAGTGAGGACCAGGAGGGGCTCCCCAGCACAGGTAGCTCCAGTAAGGTGGGGATTCCCTGCATGCCAGGTCCCCACGTAAACCCCGCCCACAGCATATAAACCCCACCCAGCCTATAAAAGTCCTGCCTCCACAGAAGCCCCCGCCCACCGAAGTAAACCCTAGCCAAGGCCCCGCCCATAAGGCCCCGCCCCGCATAAACCCGCCCTGCAAAGCCCCGCCTCGCAGAAGCTAGGAACCACGCCCACTGCACCTGTGAGTCTCTGCCCCCACCCCACCCGCATTCTCACCTTCTCACCCACGGCTCCTGGCTGACCAACTCCTCCCTTCAGCCCCGGGGGCCCTGGAGAGACAGGGGTGGGGGAGCTGGTGAGCCCCTACACTGACATGAGCGTCCCCACCTCCAAGGCAGTCTGCCACCCCACTCTCACCTCCGCTCCACTGGGGCCGTGCGGACCCCGAGGTCCTGGAGCTCCGTGCGGACCCTAGGGGAGTGGCAGGGTACCCAGTGAGCAGGGCACCCCAAAGGCTCCAGTGACCCCAAATGCCACCCCTGAAATTGGGGGTGGTAACAACAAAGAGGGCAGTACAGGGGGTGGAAGCGCGGGTGCCCGCGGAGGGCATCACCGTGCGGGGGTTCTCCCCCCCCCATCCCTGGAGTCACCCTGCGGGGTTCCCCCACTCCCATCCCAGCGTCACCATGCGGAGTTCCCCTCCCCATCCTTGTGTCACCGTGCGGGGGTTCCCTCCCCCATCTCTGCGTCACCGTGCGGGAGGGGGTTTCCCTCCCCATCCCTGCGTCACCGTGGAGGGTTCCCCTCCCCCATCCCCGCATCACCGTGAGGGGTACCCTCCCCATCCCTGCGTCACCGTGCGGGGTTCCCCACCCCCATCCCTGGGTCACCCTGCGGGGTTCCCCACCCCCATCCCTGGGTCACCGTGCAGAGTTCTCCTCCCCCATCCCTGCGTCACCGTGTGGGGTTCCCTCCCCATCCCTGCGTCACCTTGCGGGTACCCCTCCCCCATCCCTTCGGGATTTCCCTCCCCCATCCATGCGTCACCGTGGGGGTTCCCCTCCTCCATCCCTGCGTCACCGTGCGGGGTACCCTCCCCCCATCCCTGCGTCACCGTGCGGGGTACCCTGGGCGGAGAGAGCGCGAGGGGCCGGAGCCCGGGGGTCTCTGCGGGACTGAGGTTCCATCCCAGCACCGCAGGGCCCCGGAGCACCGAGCTGGGAGTGCGCCCCAGCACCGCCAGATGTGACCCCCAAAAAAGACAAAGTGCCTTGGGGGTCCCCGCAAAACCAATCACCACCCAAACATGCATTCTCATTTCTGGCCCTTTGCCTACCATGGACCCCACGTCTCCGACCTCACCCTTCTCTCCAGGAGGGCCTGGCAGCCCCTGAAAAAGGAAGAAACAGATTGGGGAGGCCGGGAGGGAACCTCGGCCCGCCCCAAACCCTGACACGCACCTGCAGGCCGGGGGACCGATCACCCCCCACAAAGCCCCTCACTCCGTCATCGCCTTTCTGCCCGAAGAGGCCTGGGGGTCCCGGCGTCCCTGCGCCCGTCGGCTCCCTGCCAAGAGAACAGGGAGGGGCAAGAGGCTCAGGGTCAAGGTCAAGGCAGAGGTCAAGGAATGGAGTTGGAGTGATGACCTGGGGGAGGGACACGCGGGTGTGGGGAATCCCCAGGAAGCTCAAGGTGGAGGAATGGGGTCAAAGGTAGGGTCCATGGGGGGGTCAAGTCGGGGTCAAGGTGAAGAGCAGGTTCAATTCCAGGCAGCATCTGAGGTCAGGTCTGGGGTCCGCCTTGAGGGGTGGACCAGGGCTGGGGTTCAGATGTGGCCGGGTCAGGTGAGGCTGATTGAGACCACAGAGAGGGCAGAGGTGGGGGCGGGGCGATCAGGGTCAGGCAAGGTGGAGGACCCCTAGTCCCCTGCGATTAGGGACCCAGCAATCTGGGAGCACTCACCGGGGGCCTGGGTGTCCCACGGGCCCCCTGTATCCCTGTTGGTCCGGGGGACCCTGGGAGGGAGAATGGGGGCGGGGTCAAACTCAAAAGGGGCGGAGCTAGCGAAGTCAATTTCACCCCCTTAGCCCACCTCCTCACCCGGAAGTGACTGCTGGACCCCACCCCCACCAGCGGGTCTGGGGTGGGCGCGCTCCTAAATGGGGCCCTGGGCACCCTGCGAGCCCGGAGGCTCAGAGCTGCTCAATCTCAGGGGCTCTGGAGCCACCTCTGAGTGCTGGGCCCTGGCTCGGGTCCCGCCTTCAGATACCAGGGTGGGTTCTGGGATCGCAGGGCGGTGTCCAAGGGGGCCCCACTCACCGCATCGCCCTTATCGCCTCTGCTGCCCTTGTGGCCAGCAGCGCCCATTTCTCCCTGCACAGAAACGGGCATGAGGAGGGGCCCGGCTCCGCCCGGCTCCTCTCCGCGCCGCCACTAGCTCCTCCTCACCTTGTCCCCCTCCTCGCCGGAAGGGCCGGCAGCTCCTGGGGTCCCGGAAGCCCCAGGGGTCCCGGGATCCCGTCTTTGCCCGATGGGCCGGGGAGCCACGGTCACCCTGGTGGAAGGAGGGAAGGGGCTTCAGGAACCAGGACGGAAGCGGGTGCTGGTCTGCGGAAGCGAGGAGACACTCACCGGTGCCCCCTTCTCGCCTGCAGGGCCGACAGGTCCTTGACCTCCGCTCTGGCCAGGGAGCCCGATGCCCCCGTGGGACCCAGAGGGTCCCCGCTCCCCTGGAGAGCCCTGCAGAGGGGGACAGAGGCTGTAGGGAGGTCTCTCTGTGAAGGGCACCTGAGTTGGGGGTCTCTCGGTCAGTGGGCAGAGGCTGAACTCTCTACTTCTTTTTCCTTTGTTTTGGGGCCAAATCCAGCAACACTCAGGGCTGACTCCTGGCTCTGCACTCAGGGATCGCTCCTGGTGGGGCTCAGGGGACCCTATGGAAGGCTGGGGATGGAACCCAGGTGGATTGGCTACACGGCCAGCGCCCTCCCGGCTGTCCTATGGCCCTGGCCCCTGCCCTGCTTAGCCCTGAGTGTCCCCTGACATTCCCCCCCAGACCCCCACAGAACTCCAGGAATGAGGCAACTTTTCTGAGGTGGTGGCTACAGACGAAGAGTCTGAGGTCCCCTGGGGCCGGAGCGATAATACAGTGGGGAGGGTGTTTGCCTTGCATGCAACCGACCCGGTTCGATCCCCGGCATCCCATATGGTCCCTGAGCACCGTCAGGAGTAATTCCTGAGTGCAGAGTCAGGAGTAACCCCTGAGCATCACCAGGTGTGACCCAAAAAGAAAAAAAAAAGAGAGACTGAGGTTCCCGGGAGACCCAGGCGTGGTGGGGAGCTCTGACCTGCGCCCCTACCTGCGTGGTTACACGTTACACTTACGTTGGCCCCGATGGGGACCGGGGCCCTTGTCACCCTTCAAGCCGGCAGGTCCCTAGAGGAGAAAATGATTCTCGTGGGTGCTGTGCTCGCTCTTAGGGGCTCCCAGTCCTGCCCCCTGCCCACCGCCCTGTTTGGGGTCTCTCTGCCACTACTCTATGCTCACAGCGGGCTCCCTCTGCCGGATGCCACCCATACGCCAACTCTGAGACCCCCATTCCTTCTCACTTCACCGCAATGCACAGGAGCTCCAAGAGAGACATACAGGGTCCCCAGCAGCTCCTGGGGCCGGGCAAGCCCCTGAGCCCGGTGGTCCTTCCTTTCCCAGCGGTCCTGGTGGGCCCAGGTCCCCCTACAGAATGTGGGGAGGGAGGTCAGGCTCCACCATGGGGGGTGGCTCCCCCACCCCAGTCTGTGCCGGGGACCCTGGGGGTCCATCTCACCTTGGCACCCTCGTCACCTTCGGGCCCGGAAGGCCATGTTCACCGGGAGGTCCGGTGGGCCTGGGGCACCCTGTCGCCCAGAGGCCCTGCGTCCCCTACCTTTCCCTGAAAGGTAGAATAGAAAGACTCAATTCCCACAGGGCCGGGGACCAGGAACGGGCGGGGTGTGTCTGAGACCCACGGTTACTCCAAATATCCCCAAACAGTTGCCAAATGAAGGGGCTCTCATGGGACATAGTCTGACCTGAGGACCCAAAACTCCAGCTGGTCCAGGTGGGCCTGTCTGGCCTTGGAAACCCTGAGGGAGAGGAAACGGGGTGTCACCGGTGGGCGGGGGGAGGAAAAGGAGCCTTCAGGGCTCAGAAGTCAGGAAAGGGGGTCCAGCCTGGCATCTGGTCGTGAGTTCGAACCCTGGGGATACCACATGTGCCCATCCAGCAATTCTGCCATCTGGATCCCCAGCCAGGCACATGTGACAAAGCCTCGCAAGCACCACAGCCAGACAGATGAGCTGGGGGAGCCCGCAGCGGCCTGGCCCTCCGCACTGGAACATGTGTAAGCATCCCAGCAGGCCGGTGGGCACCCCGCCCCTGGGGCAGGAAGAGCCGAGCGGAGGGAATAAACAAGCAACTGATCTGTTAGGAGAAGCCGCCCGGGGCTGAGTGGGGGGGCTGTACCCCAGCACCACAGGGTCTGCCAGCACAGCCAGGGACCCCGGGCAGCCCGGGAGTGACCCAGGGACAAGGGACATGCTGAGGCGTCTCACCAGCTCTCCTCTCTGGCCAGGGTGCCCGGGTCGCCCGTCCTTGCCTTCGGGGACCCTGGGGACAAAGTGGAAGCAAGGTGAGGCTTCAGAAAGGGACACCTCCTCCCTGCACCCCAGCACCCAACCCGGGCGAGGCCACTCACAGGGGGCCCTTGGGCCCAGGGAATCCGGGAGGGCCTTGCACACCGGGGCCCTGAAACCGAATGGAAGAATCGTGAGTTCAGGCCCTGGCAGGCCAGAGCTGGCACTGTGTGTGTGTGACTGAATGTCAGCGCAGGTATGTGTGTAAGCATGTATGAGGGTATGTGCATATGTGAGCACGTGTGAACACACGGTGTGAGCACGAGCGTGTATATGATCATGTGTGTGAGTGTGAATGTGTGTGACTGGGTATGTGTGAGTGTCTGTGTGAATGTGTGTGATTTGTGAGTGTGTGAGTGGGTAAATACAAATTGTGTGTATATGTGAGCATGTTTGTATGTGACCGTGTATGTGAATGTGTGAATGTGAGCTGTGTGTTTGTGACTGTGTGAGTGGATGTGTGTGTGATTATGTGTACTGCATGTATACGTGAGTGTGTGTAAGTGTGTGGGCAGGTGTGTGCAATTGTGTGAGTGGACATAAGTGTGTACTGTATGTACATGTGAGTGTTGTGTGTATATACGAATGTGTCTGTGAGTGTGTGTGATCATGTATGTGTATTTGGATGTAAGTGTGCACCGTGTGTTTCTGTGAGTGTGAGACAGCAGAGCACTCCTGCCAAACCCCAAATCACGCCCCCTCACCTTTTCTCCTGGGGCTCGGGGCGCCCCATCCTGGCCCACATCACCCTGGAATGAAGGAACAAACGGCCTCGAGTCCCGGGACAAGCCCTGCTGGAGGGTGGGACGAGGGGGCCCAGTCCCCCACCCCTTACCTTGGGGCCTGGCTGCCCCGTGGCCCCCAGCAGCCCCCTGTCTCCTCGGGAGCCCTGAGTCCAAAGGAAACAAAGGTTAGAACTCGGGGAGGGGAGCCCTGAAGCCCCGCCCCCTTGTGCCCGCTCTGGGCCCCCTTCTCTCACAGTCCATCCTCCATCCTGCCCCCCAGAGTTTAGCAGGTGGGGACGGAGACCCCATCTTCTTACTGGTAAACCGCGCTCTCCTTCCAGGCCTGGCTGCCCCGCCTTGCCCTGGGGGAAGGGAGTGAGGGAGAGGCGGTGAGGAAGGTCCTGGGGCACAGCCCACCTGCACCCACCCACACATACGCACATTCACACACACTCACACAAATGCACACATGCATACATAATTCTCATACGCACTCACACACGCAATCACAACTTACCCGCTTTCCTTTCTCCCCTAATGGCCCCAAGGGCCCAGGAAATCCAATCGATCCCTGAGTGTAGACAAAGGAAGGAGCAAATGGGCGTGGGTGGTGGGGACAGTTAGCCGCCGACCCTCCCCCGGCCACCCCTATCTCCCCTTGCAGACTATGGACTCCAGGAACATTTTTTTTGCCTTTTTTTGGGGGATCACACCCAGCAATGCTCAGGGGTTCCTCCTGGCTCTTTGCTCAGGAATTACTCCTGGCGGTGCTGGGGACCATGTGGGGTGCTGGGGATCGAACCCAGGTCGGCTGCGTGCAAGGCAAACGCCCTCCCCCACTGTGCTATCACTCCAGCCTCATGACTCCAGAAACTTCTGATCCTTCTAATTCTTTCCTGCACAGCCTGGGTCCGGGTGTTTTGGGGGAGACGGGACCCAGGTGCTGCAGTGACCCCAAGTCTGTGACCCAACTGGACACAAATCCCAAGCCAGGCCCTTGGCCACTCTCCATGGGGAAGCCCACGGTATCGTTTCTACAAGTTCATCCAAGTGTGTATGTGAACATGAACACACACACACACACACACACACGATACAATTATACCTAATCACTCAGGAACCCCCAATTTTGCCTACAACTGACAGTAACATCACTTTTGTTTCTGGTTTTTTTTTTTTTTTTTGCTTTTTTGGGTCACGCCCGGCGATGCTCAGGGGTTACTCCTGGCTCTGCACTCAGGAATTACTCCTGGCGGTGCTCGATGCCGGGAAGGAACCCGGGGGCAGTTGCATGCGAGGCAAACGCCCTCCCCACTGTGCGCTCTGGGCCATGGACGCCAGATATTAGTAAGTCTCTGAACCAAGCTCACCCCCGGTCTACAGCGTCTCACCTTAGGGCCCGGCCGTCCTGGGTAACCGGGAGTCCAGGCAACCCAAGCTTGCCCTGCGGACAGCGGACAGCAAAAAGGTCAGAAATCCGCATAATCAGGGATCAGAGGTGAGAGGTCAGGGGCAGCAATGTGGGGTCAAGGAGAACTCGGGGTCCAGCCTCAGAGCACCCGTCTCTGCAGGGGGCAGCCCAGCTCCAGATTTAAGCATCTGCTCTGTAAAGGGATCTCCTTTGGACATGGGGGTCAAAAAGTGTTTGCCGAGACAGCAGGGAGGGCGCCCGCTGGCCCAGCACCCGTCATCCACGTCATCGCCAGAAGCAGTCTGGCCCCTCTCCGGCCAGCGCCTATGGGGTGGTCCCAGGAACCCTGGGCCTGCGGGGCTGGTCCCTACCTCAGGCCCTTGCAAGGAGCCTCTGTGGGCCGAGACTTGTGAGGGTGGGGTGCAGTGACGGGGCCCCCAGTGGGCCGCTGGGCAGCTCAGGAGGGAAAAAGCTTGAACAAGGTAACACGTGCGTGTTCCACTGCTCCAGCACTGAGCAGAGGCGGGAGGCGGGGACAGGCAGGGCGGCTGCAGCGTCTGAGCTCAGGTAGTAGACGGGTGGGCGGGCGGGTGAGTGGACGGGTGGGTGGGCAGGTGAGTGGACGGGTAGGTGGGCAGGTGAGTGGACGGGTAGGTGGGCAGGTGAGTGGGCAGGTGGATTGGCAGGTGAGTGGACGGGTAGGTGGGCAGATGAGAGGACAGATGGATGGCGGGTGAGTGGACAGGTAGGTGGGCAGGTGAGTGGATGGGTGGGTGGGCGAGTGAGTGGATGGGTGGGTGGGCGAGTGAGTGGATGGGTGGGTGGGCAGGTGAGTGGACGGGTGGGTGGGCAGGTGAGTGGACGGGTAGGTGGGCAGGTGAGTGGAAGGGTGGGTGGGCAGGTGAGTGGACGGGTAGGTGGGCAGGTGAGTGGACGGGTAGGTGGGCAGGTGAGTGGAAGGGTAGGTGGGCAGGTGAGTGGACGGGGAGGTGGGCAGGTGAGTGGAAGGGTGGGTGGGCAGGTGAGTGGACGGGTAGGTGGGCAGGTGAGTGGACAGGTGGTGGGAAGGTGAGTAGATGGGTAGGTGGGCAGGTGAGTGGACGGGTGGGTGGGCAGGTGAGTGGAGGGGTGGGTGGGCAGGTGAGTGGACAGGTGGTGGGAAGGTGAGTAGATGGGTAGGTGGGCAGGTGAGTGGACGGGTGGGTGGGCAGGTGAGTGGAGGGGTGGGTGGGCAGGTGAGTGGACGGGTAGGTGGGCAGGTGAGTGGACAGGTGGTGGGAAGGTGAGTAGATGGGTAGGTGGACAGGTGAGTGGACGGGTGGGTGGGCAGGTGAGTGGACGGGTAGGTGGGCAGGTGAGTGGACGGGTGCGTGGGAAGGTGAGTGGACGGGTAGGTGGGCAGGTGAGTGGACGGGTGAGTGGGAAGGTGAGTGGACGGGTGGGTGGGCAGGTGAGTGGACGGGTGAGTGGGAAGGTGAGTGGACGGGTGGGTGGGCAGGTGAGTGGACGGGTGAGTGGGAAGGTGAGTGGACGGGTAGGTGGGCAGGTGAGTGGACGGGTGGGTGGGCAGGTGACTGGACGGGTAGGTGGGCGGGTGGAGTGGATGGGTAGGTGGGCAGGTGAGTGGACGGGTAGGTGGGCGGGTGAGTGGATGGGTAGGTGGGCAGGTGAGTGGACGGGTAGGTGGGCAGGTGAGTGGACGGGTGGGTGGGCAGGTGAGTGGATGGTGGGTGGGCGGGTGAGTGGAAGGGTGGGTGGGCAGGTGAGTGGATGGGTAGGTGGGCGGGTGAGTGGATAGGTGGGTGGGCGGGTGAGTGGACGGGTAGGTGGGCAGGTGAGTGGACGGGTAGGTGGGCGGGTGAGTGGACGGGTGGGTGGGCAGGTGGAGGGGTGAGTGTGTTGGTGGGGGGCGGGGAGAAAAGGCAGGAGCCCCGTGACTGGTAGTGGGGAAACTGCAGAGCGGCCCAGAAGCAGGGGGCTGGGGGTCCCTCACCTTCTCCCCAGCTGAGCCTGGGGGCCCCTCCTCGCCAGCCAGCCCCTCCTGTCCCTTCAGCCCTTCCGGTCCATCTTCTCCTCGCAGGCCCGGGGGCCGGGGACCCCTGCAAGAAAAACGAGAGACATTTCTGGGTGACTTTGTGGTCCCTGTCACCCCGCCTGGGCCCACCCATCCCCGGCTCTGCCTTCCCATGCCTGTACCACGCATGAGGTCACCTTACCGGGTCGCCTTTGAGCCCCGCATCACCCTTGAAGCCGGGAAGCCATCCTCTCCCCCTGCGGCGGGAGCCCAGAGTCACAAGTCAGGGTTTGGGGAGAGGGACAAGCTGTCTTCCATTATCGGGGCTCCCCTTCACACACCCCATTCCCCCTTTTTCACCTTCACTCCTTTCTCTCCCTGGAGGCCCCGATTGCCAGAGGTACCCTGAAAATTAAAAGAAAACAACAAGTTTTCAGAGGGGCGGAGAGACAGCACAGCGGGAGGGCGTTTGCTTTGCATGTGCCCAAACTGGGTTCGATCCCCGACATCCCACATGGTTCCCCAAGCACTGCCAGGAGAAATTCCTGAGAGAAGAGTCAGGAGTAACCCCTGAGCATCGCTGGGTGTGACCCAAAAAAAAAAGCAAAAAAAAAATAAAATAAAAAGAATAACCCCCAGGTTGGGCCGGAGTGATAGCACAGTGGTTAGGACATTTGCCTTGTACGTGGCCAACCCGGTTAAATCCCCGCATCCCATATCGTCCCCCAAGCACCACCAGGAGTAATTCCTGAGTACAGAGCCAGGAGTAACCCCCGAGCATCGCTGGGTGTGACCCAAAAAGAAAAAAAAAAGAAAAAGGAAAAAAGCCCAAAGGGAGGGGCCGGATCCATAGTCCAGCAGGGAGGGCCTTTGCCTTGGATGCAGCCGACCCAGTTCGATCCCTGGCATCCCATATGGTCCCCCGAGCACTGCCAGGAGTAATTTCTGAGTGCAGAGCCAGGAGTAACCCCTGAGCATTGCCGGGTATGAGCCAAAAAGAAAAAAAAAAAAAAAAAAAAGAAAAAGCCCAAAGGGAATAATAACTTGCCCTGAAGCCCACCTCTAGATGGTGAAGCCCCCAAGCAGCTGCTTCCCTCGACCTTTCAGCTTTGTTTTGGGATCACACCTGGCCACGCTCAGAGGGTTACTCCTGGCTCTGTGCTCGGGGCTCACACCTGGCTCTGTGCTCGGGGCTCACGCCTGGCTCTGTGCTCGGGCTCACTCCCTGGCTCTGTGCTCGGGCTCACTCCTGGCTCTGTGCTCGGGGCTCGCCTCCTGGCTCTGTGCTCGGGGCTCACTCCTGGCTCTGTGCTCAGGGCTGACTCCTGGCTCTGTGCTCGGGGCTCACGCCTGGCTCTGTGCTCGGGGCTCACTCCTGGCTCTGTGCTCAGGGCTGACTCCTGGCTCTGTGCTCGGGCTCACTCCTGGCTCTGTGCTCAGGGCTGACTCCTGGCTCTGTGCTCGGGGCTCACTCCTGGCTCTGTGCTCAGGGATTACACCTGGCTCTGTGCTCGGGGGCTCACTCCTGGCTCTGTGCTCGGGCTCGCTCCTGGCTCTGTGCTCGGGGCTCACTCCTGGCTCTGTGCTCAGGGCTGACTCCTGGCTCTGTGCTCAGGGCTGACTCCTGGCTCTGTGCTCGGGCTCACTCCTGGCTCTGTGCTCGGGCTCACTCCTGGCTCTGTGCTCAGGGCTGACTCCTGGCTCTGTGCTCAGGGATCACTCCTGGCTCTGTGCTCAGGGCTGACTCCTGGCTCTGTGCTCAGGGCTGACTCCTGGCTCTGTGCTCGGGGCTCACGCCTGGCTCTGTGCTCGGGGCTCACGCCTGGCTCTGTGCTCGGGCTCACTCCTGGCTCTGTGCTCGGGGGCTCACTCCTGACGATGCTCAAGGGACCATGTGGGATGCCAGGGATCAAACTCAAGTCAGTTGTGTGCAAAACAAGCGCCCCACCCGCTGTCCTAATTTTCTATCCCCTCCCCCTTTTATTCTTTCTTTGGGCCAACCCCAGCAGAGCTCAGGGACCATTCCTGGCTGTGGTCTCTCCGACGCTGGGGACTGAGCCAGCGACGTGCCGAGAGCCCTGGACTATGTCTCTGCACCCCATCTGCCCGCCCCACCCCTCCCACAGAGGCCTGGAAGGGGTGTAGAAAGAGGGGCCCGACTTCCAAGTACTGGATCCGCATTGGAGGGGAGGCCGACCCAGGCCTGCGTCCCGCTCCTGCGGGAGAAGCAGGAAGCAGATTCCTGGCCCCGGCCGTCTGCAGCTAGGGAATGTCCTGCTTTGTAAGGCCACAATGGGGCTCTGTGGCTGGCAACAAGGCGCGTCTGTGCCGGCCCCAGCTCTGAGCAGGCTCAGCTGCTTCTCGGAGCTAGGCGGAGAGGAGGCGCCTGCACGGCGCTGGGGCATTAGGACACGCAGCAGCGTCTGCGTCTGCGCAGCTGAAACTGCCGACAGGAAATGGACAAGGGAAACCCACAGGCAGAGAGAAATTGACAAGAAATCTACAATGACAGCCGGCGTCTGGGGGGCATTTGCCGCGTGTTTGCCTTGCTGGAGCCAGCTGGGTCCGCGCCCCGAATCCTGCCCGGCCCCTGGAGCACCCCAGGAGTAATTCCTGAGTGCAGAGCCAGAAGCAGCCCCTGAGCTGCGTGTTCGTCTTGCACATGGCCCACCTGGCTTCCATTCCAGGCATCCCGCATGGTCCGAGTACAGCCAGGAGCCGGGAGTCAACCCAGCTAGTGCTGGATTTGGCCCACAATTAAACTCCTCCACAACATAGATTTCAAATAATACATTATTTAAAAATATGTATCTTAGGGGCCGGAGTGATAGCATTGCCTTGCACGCGCCAATCCGGGTTAGATCCTCAGCATCCCATAATATGGTCCCCAAGCACTGCCAGGAGTTCCTGAGTGCAGAGCCAGGAGTAACCCCTGAGCATCGCCGGGTGTGACCCAAAAAAGCAAAAAAAAAAAAATGTTTATTTTAAACAACTAGAGCTGGAGAGATAGTACAGTGGGGAGAGCATTCGCCTTAAAAACAGCCAACCTGGATTCAACCTCCAGCATCCCACAGGGTTCCTGATCCCTGCTAGGATCATAGCAGGATCCCAGAGCTTAGAGCCAGGAGGAAGCTTTGGGCACAGCTGGTGTGACCCAAAGTAATAATAATAATAGGAACAACAACAATAATAGATAATTAAACAATTATGCTGGGTTGGAGCAATAGCACAGCAGGGAGGGCATTTGCCTTGCACGCGGCTGACCCGGTTCGATCCCCGGCATCTCATATGGTCCCTTGAGCACCACCAGGAGTAATTCCTGAGTGCAGAGCCAGGAGTAACCCCTGAGCATAGCTGGCTGTGACCCCAACAAACAAACAAACAAACAAATGACTTTAAAAAATAAACAATTATGCCCAGCTACAGCCTTCCTTGAATGAACCAACGTAATCTAGTGCCCAGCTGGCTCCGGCCCTGCTGAGGTGGTTTCTGACTTGGGGATCTATAATACAACTCACTGTGGCCCCACATGCTGCCCTGGGCTGGTACGGGGGCAGGGGATAAGCCGGACTCAGCTGAACTGCCCTTCAGCTCAAGGCACGGCCCTCGGGCCACCAAAGTCCATGGAAATCAAACCCACACACCCCAAAGTGGCAGATCCCTCTCCCAGGCCCCTGGGGGCAATTACCTTCACACCTCGGGGTCCAGGGTAGCCGGGAGGACCGGCCGAGCCTGCAGGGCCCTGCACGGAGGAGAAATCAGACCGGTTCGCCCACACAGGGCCATGGCCTCTGCCCGCTCAGCCCCCTCGGACCCCTGTCCCAGGCCCTGCTATGAGCCCCTCAGCTCTCCAGTCACTCACCAAGGCTCCTTTCTCGCCTGTGGGACCCTCGCGGCCGGGGTGGCCCTGCGCGGGGCAGGGAAAGACAGGGGGTGACTCGGGGCTGAGTCGGTGACTCGGGGGCTGACTCAGGGGCTGAGTCGGCCTCGAGTCCCATCCCTGGCGCCCCACAGTTCCTTGAGCACTGCTGGGCCGCACCTGCGTTCCTGAGCGCCCGGAGTGAGCCCCCGCCCCCTCAAACCAAAGCCCCCTTACTCCCCCTCCCGCAGCCTCTCCACCGGAGGGCCCTCAGATCCTTGCACGCCTGGAACTCCCGGGTTTCCTGGGGGCCCTGAGGAAGGAAAGGACGAGAGGTAGGGAAATGGGGATGCCTCAGAACTCAGCGCGCCCGAGACGCAGCCCTGCCTCAGCCTGAGCACCGGCAGACCCGTGGCCCAGCAGGCCTGTCGCCCCTCCCCCGCCCCACACTACCAAGCTCTGACAGTCTCGGAGCCACAGCAGGGGGCTGAGGGTTCAAGCCCCGACACCCCACTGGGTCCTCCAAGCCCCACAAGGAACGATCCCAGAGTGCAGAGCCAGGAGTACTGGGTGGGGCCCAACGCCCCACCGTACCCCACAGAAAAGGAAAAAGACAAAAGCCTTAACCTCTGCTCCTTAACCTCTGCCCTGTTTCCAGCCCCTGGGCGATACTTCCTGGTTCCTGAGCATCGCCCCAAATCCTGGCCTTCTCCCAGGGGATTTGATTTTGTGTGTGTGTGGGGGGGTCACACCCAGCGGTTCCTCCCAGCTCTGCACTCAGGAATGACTCATAGCGGTGCTCAGCGGACCATATGCGATGCCGGGGATCGAACCCGGGTTGGCCACGGACAAGGCAAGCGCCCCCCAACTAAACTTCCATTCGCTGCCCCCACCCAGGGATTTCATTTTCAAAATTTATTTTTCAGTTTTTGGGCTACACCCGGCAATGCTCAGGGGTTAATCCTGGCTCTGCACTCAGGAATCGTTCCCAGCAAGGCTCGGGGAGCCTACGGGATAATGGAGACCAAACCCCTGTTGGCCCTGGGCAAGGCAAACGCTGTACTATCGCTCCGGCCCCCACCCCCATTCTAACTTTGGCAGGTGTCCAGGCTCGTTCAAGGGCAGAGCCCTGGGTGGGGGCAGCGGCGAGGCCACAGATGAGTAAAGGGGCAGCGGAGGACAAAGCCATCAGGGGCAGCGGGAGACGCTCACCTTCTCTCCAGGAGCACCGATGGGGCCCTGGGGGGCCGGGCAGTCCCTGGGGACAGAAACGCAGTGGGCGGGCATGAGAAGGCGCTGCAGGCAGGCACGCCCGGGAGGGGTGAACAAAGCAGGGCTGGGAAGCCCCCGCATAGCCGCCCCATCGCCCCACATTAGGGGCAAAAGCTCAGACCTGGGCCCTGGACTGCCCTGCTGACCAGGAGGGCCCGGCTCTCCGGGAGGACCCTGGCAAGAGAGCGAACTTGACCTCAGACGCATGACCTTGAGGAGTCAGGGAGGGGCGCCCCCCCCCTGAGGGGGAACGAGGATGCAGAGAGCTGTGTGGGGAGCCCGGGGGGTCCGCGACACGGCCTACCTCGTTTCCTTTGGCCCCTGGAGCACCGTCGGCACCAGTGATGCCCTGGGGAGTGGGAGAGCAGCAGGCGTGAGGGAGGAGCCCCCACAGCAGGAGCCTGGGTCTGGGGTGGGGTGGGGCACAGAGGGGCTACAGGAAGCAGGGGAGGGGTGTGGAGAAGGCGGGGCGCAGGACGGGGACCGAGGAAACAGGGTGCGGGGACACGTGCTCACCTGACGTCCCAGAGGGCCGGGAGCCTCTGGGACCTGCCAGTCCCCGGAGCCCCTGCAAAGGGAGGACGCGGGGTCAGCCCAGCCGGCCCCCAGTCTGAGCCCTGACACCTTCCCTGCGGGCCCCACACTCACCGGCTCTCCAGCCTGGCCAGTGGGCCCTGGGGTCCCTCTGCTCCCTGCAGGAAAGACACGTGACCCGGGGAGGGGACACGGGGCACCCCAGGACCACCGTCCCTCCCCGGGTGCAGAGCTTCACCCGAAACCAGCCCCGCTCCCACTCTCCCACTCTCCCGTCCCACCTCCAGCTCCCAAGAGGCTCCTGCAGGAAAGACCCTGAGCCCTCCCCGGCCTCCCCCATAAGCTCACACTGGCCTCCCAGCCAACCCCCACTTCCTCCCAGACTCACCTTCCTGCCATCCTCCCCTGGGGGCCCGCAGCCCGACCCCGCCAAAGTCACCCTGGGGGTGCAGAGGAGAGAGAAGGAGTAAACAATGGGGGCCAGAGAGCCCCCAAAAGGTGGGTGAAGACTCAGACACAGGGAGGGAGACGGAGGGGTCTGATGTTGGGGCAGGGTGGTCAGGGGACATCAGGGTATGGGGGTGGATACCGGGGGCAGGTGTGGCGGGTGCGGGGTGAACACTGTGATATCGGGGTAGGTGTCGTGAGGTGCGGGGTGAACACTGTGATACCGGGGCAGGTGTCGTGGTACGGGGTGAACACTGTGATACCGGGGCAGGTGTCGTGGGCACGGGGCGAACACTGTGATACGGGGTAGGTGTCGTGGGCACGGAGCGAACACTGTGATACCGGGCAGGTGTCGTGGGTACGGGGTGAACACTGTGATACCGGGCAGGTGTCGTGGGTACGGGTGAACACTGTGATACCGGGGCAGGTGTCGTGGGTGCGGGTGAACACTGTGATACCGGGCAGGTGTCGTGGGTACTGGGGTGAACACTGTGATACCGGGGCAGGTGTCGTGGGTACGGGGTGAACACTGTGATATCGGGGTAGGTGTCGTGGGTACGGGCGAACACTGTGATACCGGGGTAGGTGTCGTGGGCACGGGTGAACACTGTGATACCGGGTGTCGTGGGTACGGGGTGAACACTGTGATATCGGGGCAGGTGTCGTGGGTACGGGCGAACACTGTGATACCGGGGCAGGTGTGGTGGGTACGGGGTGAACACTGTGTTACTGGGGTTGGTGTGGTGGGTGCGGGCGCCCTGGGAATCTCTCACTCACCCTCTGGCCCTTCTCCCCAGGCAGCCCAGGGAGGCCGTCAAATCCCCGATCTCCCTGTGGGAACCACAATGATACCCCGTTAGAGCCTAGCTGAGCCCCCCTCAGCCTCCTGTGCCCATGCTGGTCACCACCTACCTTGGGTCCTGTGTCTCCTGGGAGGCCCCCGGGCACCGTCGGCTCCAGCACGGCCCTAGGCGGGAGAGAGGGTGATGCCAGCAAGACCTGTTAGTGTTGGAGGGGAGTGGGGACCGCACGCAGGCAGAATCACAGGGTCCCGCCAAGCTGCTGCCCGGCCAGGAGGCCCGGGATGGGCCACTGCCTGCCCGGGGTCTGCACACCCCAGGAAGGGGGACACAGGCCTGTCCAGGGGTCCCTCATACACCAGGAACAGGCATGGCCTGTCCAGTGGTCAAGATCCCAGGAGACGCCACCAGAGCCCAGGGCATGGTGCTGAGGCACACGTGGGGCATCGAGGGACAGCAGGAGACCAGAAGGGGACAGCAGGGGACAGCAGGGAACAGCAGGGAACAGCAGGGGACAGCAGGGGCCAGAAGGGGACAGCAGGGGCCAGAAGGGGATAGCAGGGGCCAGAAGGGGACAGCTGGGGACAGCAGGGGCCAGAAGGGGGCCAGCAGGGGCCAGAAGGGGCCAACAGGGGCCAGAAGGGGCCAGAAGGGGACAGCTGGGGACAGCAGGGGGCCAGAAGGGGCCAGCAGGGGGCCAGAAGGGCCAACAGGGGGCCAGAAGGGGCCAACAGGGGCCAGAAGGGGCCAGAAGGGGACAGCTGGGGACAGCAGGGGCCAGAAGGGACAGCAGGGGCCAGAAGGGGACAGCAGGGGCCAGAAGGGGCCAGCAGGGGACAGCAGGGGGACAGAAGTCTCTCACCATTTTGCCTTCCCGGCCAGGTGGTCCAACAGGTCCCTGCAGGCCTCTGGGACCCTGGAGAAAGAAGGGCGGGAGGAACGGGAATGAGGAGAGGGAGGAGGAGGGAACGAGGAGGATGGGGAGGCAAAGGGAGGAGGGAGAGGGGGAGGGAGAACTCGCCATCATGACCCAGGGCACGCGGTCACGTGGGGGAGCCCCCAGCCCTCAGCCCTCACCTGTCCCTCACCCCCACTCACCTGCGGGCCGGTCTCCCCATCTCTCCTTTCAGACCCGGATAGCCCGGAAGGCCCTGGGAGGAGGGGGAGGAAAGATAAGAAGGAGAGAAGGTTCGCCCGCCCCGACAGAGGCCCACCAGCCCCGCTCACTCACCGTGGGGCCTGGGCGTCCGGTGAGTCCCACGGGGCCAGGGGGCCTTTCATAGAGAGCTGGAAAGACAGAGGGGACAGAGTCTCAGGGTCCAGCCCCCCAACCCCAACCTCTTTCTGTTGTTGGGCTCTTCTTGGGGGAAGAGGGGAGTCACACCCAGGAGGGCTCAGGGCTGACTCCTGGCTCTGTGCTCAGGGATCACTCCTGGAGGTGCTGAGGGGGCTATGGGGTAGCGGGATCTAACCGAACCCAGGCCGGCCACATGCCAGGCCAGCCCCGTAGCCACTGTCCTGCCGGTCCCACCCTGTGGTGGTTTTGAGCCCACACGGACGGCGCTCAGGTGCACCTCCTGGTGGCGGTTAGGGGAATTACACGGCACTGGGGATGACCAGACCCGGGCCAGGTGCGGGCCAGGTGCGCCCGTGCGGGGGCCAGGTGCGGGGCCAGGTGCAGGGCCAGGTGGGGGCCAGGTGCGGGCCAGGTGCGGGCCAGGTGCGGGGCCAGGTGCAGGGGCCAAGCTCCCCCCGCTGTTCTTTCTTTCCTGCCCTCATCAAGGCTTTCTTAGGCACGGCTGACGTCTGCTGAGACTGTCTCGGCACCAGGCCTCCCGGCCCTTCTTCTGCTCCTCCCAGCCCCCTCCCCGGCCCCCACTCACCTGAGCCTGCTGCAGGACCGCCTGGGCCTGGGCCTGCTGGAAGGACAGGGGCGGCCCTCCGGGGAGCTGCTTGCAAACTGGAACTGGGGGCAGCGAGGGGTGAGCGGAGCCCGCTGTGGACGTCCCCCTCGTGGGTCTGGGGGTCCACCCGTCCGGGAGGGCCCAACCTCGCTCCTTCTCACCGGCATCATGATCACGGTGCCCGGGAGGCCGCGGACGCCATCAATCCCCGGCATTCCTGGGAGGCCGGCCGGGCCCTGGCGGGAGACAGGTTGGGGTCATGACAAGGGGACAGGAGAGCAGGAGGGGGAGAGGGCGAGGGGGTGAAGGGGGCAGCAGCAGAGAGGACGTGCTGAGAGCATCAGAGAGAGAAGAGCACAGGCCAGTGGACACGACTAACCCGGGTTCGACCCCAGCACCCCTCAGGGTCCCGAGTGCAGAACTAGGAGTCGGCCCTCAGCATCACTGGGT
Organism: Cryptotis parvus; assembly: GCA_021461705.1. Lineage (NCBI taxonomy): Eukaryota > Metazoa > Chordata > Mammalia > Eulipotyphla > Soricidae > Cryptotis > Cryptotis parvus. Next base: position 28,938 of record JAJIBD010011551.1, on the reverse strand, counting down.
GTCGCCCCCAAAACAAAACAAAAACAAAACAAAATAGTGGAAGTTAAAAAAAAAGAAGGAAGAAAATGGAGAGATGATAGAACAGGGGTGAGGGGAGAGAAAGGAGGGCAGAGAGGGGCAGGGAGAGGCGGGAGAGACAGAGAAAGACAGAGACAGAGAGGCAGAGAGAGACAGAGAGGCAGAAAGAGACAGAGAGGCAGAGAGAGACAGAGAGGCAGAGAGAGACAGAGAGGCAGAGAGACAGAGAGGCAGAGAGAGACAGAGAGGCAGAGAGACAGAGAGGCAGAGAGAGACAGAGAGGCAGAGAGAGACAGAGAGGCAGAGAGACAGAAAGGCAGAGAGAGGCAGAGAGACCGAGAGAAACAGAGAGGCAGAGAGACAGAGAGGCAAAGAGACAGAGGCAGAGAGACAGAAAGGCAGAGAGAGACAGAGAGGCAGAGAGAGACAGAGAGGCAGAGAGAGACAGAGAGGCAGAGAGACAGAAAGGCAGAGAGAGACAGAGAGACCAAGAGAGACAGAGAGGCAGAGAGACAGAGAGGCAGAGAGAGAGACAGAGAGGCAGAGAGAGACAGAGAGACAGAGAGGCAGAAAGAGACAGAGAGGGCAGAGAGAGAGAGACAGCAGAGAGAGAGACAGAGAGGCAGAGAGAGACAGCAGAGAGACAGCAGAGAGAGAGAGACAGAGAGGCAGAGAGACAGAGAGGCAGAGAGAGAGACAGCAGAGAGAGAGACAGAGAGGCAGAGAGAGACAGAGAGGCAGAGAGAGACAGAGAGGCAGAGAAAGGGAGCAATAGGACATTCCAGGCCCAGTTTTGCAGGCTGGAGCCCGGGTCCATCCCCAGCCCACAATGGCCACCACCCCCATCACCACCAGGGGCCGCGTCCCCAGCCCTGGGTCAGGAAGAAGCTGTGAGCCCCGACGAGGAGCAGAAAAGCAAAGAGGAAAAGACGCAGGGGACGGAGGGAGGAGAGAGAGGGACAGAGGAAGGGATGTGAGGAAGGGAGAGAGACGGTGGGAGAGTGAGGGATGGGGGGAGCGGGCAGGGAGGGAGAGGAGGGGGGCTCTCCCTGCCACCAGCCCACCTCAGCGCCCAGCGAGGGTCTCTTACGCGGGCCTCGGTCCCCAGGGATTCCAGGGGGGCCAGGAGGGCCCGAGGGGCCAGTCACCCCCTGTTGGGGACAGAGAAGTCACCAGGACGAAGGGCAGAGTCTGAGCCGGGCTGCCCACATACATGGGCCCACGTGCTCCCCGACTTTCCATCACGACCCCTGGGCCTCAGCTTTGAGCCTCCAAGATCTGACCAATGGTCTTGGCTTGGTTCAGCAAACCCCCCCACTAACTACACACTCCCCACCCCACCCCTGTCCAGAGTAAGAGAAAGGGGCGAGGACACAGCCACACTTACCCGGGGTCCCGGGCTCCGGGGGTCCCTCAAACTGCTGTCCCTGAGAGGGAGACGAGTGTGAGCCCTGTCCAGCTGGGCCCCCCCCCCCGTCCCGACCCCCTCACCTGCTCAACCACGGCTGGTTCCCCTTTCGCACCCTTCTCTCCGGCGTCCTGGGCAGAAAGGGGGACCCCTGGGTCTCAGGCACCGAGCTCAGAGCCCATCTAATCACACATGCACGCTCACTCATGAACGCCTGCACACGTGTGTGCTCGCCACAGCTGCACACACTGTGCAGAGAACGCGCGTGTGCATACACACCTGGACACGGGCAAGCATCTCTACACATCGCATGTACACAGGCACAGCATGATGTACACATCATGAGGTACACATGGGCACATGCGTGTCAACACACTTGAACACACCACACACGTGCATTGACACATAGGAAAAACACAATGTGCTCACACCCGTGGATGTGGGAGCTCACATGCAAGGGGCTGGTGTGTCGAATGTCTGCACAAGCACGCGCGGCGTAGGCACAGAACCATGGGCACATGTGTGCGTGCATGCGTGTCCGGCAGGCGGTCAACCCCAGGTCCATTCCAAAGGTTCCACCAGCAGAGCCATGGCGAGCAGTGGGCCCCCAAACAATAGATACAAAGAAAGGGGACAGGAAGTGCTGTGGCTCCCCCCCCCGGAACCAGCAGCCCAGCTCACTGGATAGATCTCGGAGTGCGTCCGCAATGACCGTTCTGCTGCCCGGAAGTTGGGGCCCATGGTGGGGTCACCCCCTTCCTCGCCCTCTTCAGCTAACGCGGGGTCCAGGGTGCCCAGTTCCGATCTGCTATCAGGATCCAGGTCCCCCTGGAACGTCAGAACAGACCCGAGTTGACCCCTCACCTTTTCATGTCGAAACCCCCCACCCCGTCCCCCGTGGCCAACCCAGTCTGTGCCCTTCATGCTGACCTCGAGGATGGTGACATTGCGGCCCACGGTCACGGTCACCAAGGCGGTGGTGTCCTCAGGCGAGGGGCTCGGAGGAGGGCTCGGAGGCGGGTTGGGAACGGGCGGCGGCGCTGAGTGGGGGCCGAGAGTGGGGCTCTGCATGACAGACAGCGGCCCAGACCAATGAAGGCAAAGGGGAGGCGGGCGCAGGGATTAAGTCCCTTCCCTTGCGGCCCCCATGGTTAGAGCCCCCGACCCGTCATGGGGAGTAGCCCACACACACCACCACCACCCTTCCCTCCCAACCAACACCAGGACAGAACCAGGAACCCAAAAACAGAAAAAAGGAGGTTAAGGGGGCCGGGCGACAGCCCACCGGGTAGGGCGTTTGCCTTGCACGCGGCCAGCCTGAGTTCGATCCCGGCATCCCATATGGTCCCCGAGCACCGCCAGGAGTCATTCCTGAATGCAGAGCCAGGAGTATCCCCTGAGCATTGCCGGGTGTGACCCAAAAAGGCAAAAAAAAAAAGCAACAAAAACGGAGGCTGGAAGCGCAGGGGACAGAGGAGACGCCCAGCAGCGCGGGGCCCGGGCAGCCAGCAGGGGGAGCCCGGCCCGGAGGCGGCCGCGAGGACTGGCCAGGGCTGAGGCCATGCTCCAACGCCCAGGGCCAGGGTCAGGGACCAGCCCTCAGGCTCGGGAAGCGCCCCACATGACCTCTCGGCAGGCAGAGCAGAGCAGCCAGCGGGAGGGAGTGGTCGGTCCTCAGCGCAGCTGCCAGGGAAACTGGGTCAAGGGCGCAGGGAGAGATGCCAGAAGAGGAGGGAGGCAGAGACAGACAGACACAGAGAAGGGCCAAGACAGACAGACACACAGACACACACACCTCATGGCAGGGAGTGTGGGGTGCACCAGGGCCAATGAAGGCCCCTCCCCAAGGGCCTTTACCCGGGTCGTCCCCAACACACAATGACCCCAATGAATCGCGGCGACCTTGCGAGAATCCCCAGTTTGGCCAGAGACCTTCCCCCACAACGACCTGGAACCAGTGACCCCAACAAGGAGCCCCGCTCAGCACCCGCCCCGCCAGCTCCCCGTGATGCCTTGAGAGTCAAACACCTCGAGTGATTCCCTCACCTGTGACTCCCTAGCACCCTAACGCCAGCCTCAGTCTCCCCCTTAGAGGCTCAACCTAAAGGCCCTAAAAACAGCTGCCCCAGAGCTGGAGGTTAGGGAGTCGGCACCACTGTCAGGGAGGATGAGAGGTGAGAGGTCAGGGTCAGGCAGGTCAGAGGTGAACCGTCAGACAGGTAGAGGTGAGAGGTCAGGCAGGGTGGAGGTGAGAGGTCAGGTAAGGTAGGTAGTGAGAGGTGATACAGGGTAGAGATGAGAGGTCAGGCAGGGTGGAGGTGAGGAGGTCAGACAGGCAGAGGTGAAAGGTCAGGCATGAGGAGGGGAGAGACTGCAGCCCTTACCTGGGTGTCCAGGAGGCCAGGAGGTGGGGTCAAGGCCGCCTTGTCCTTGTTCTTCTTCCTGCCCTTCCCCTTGCGGCCTCGCCCCTTTCTTCTTCCCCTTGCCCTTCCCCTTCCTTTTGGGGGCGGCGTCTCTGGCTCCGCCTGTGCTGGGAACAGGGTCCCACTCAGGCACTCACCCAGGCCCCGCCCCTAACTGCTGCCCTGGGCCCAGGCCCCGCCCCCTAACTGCTGCCCTGGGCCCAGGCCCCCCCCTAACTGCTGCCCTGGGCAGGGTGGTTTGGGTCATACACAGCTCCCAGGACCGGAACAGGAAACCGGGTCCAGCGCTCAGATGGGGCCGAGGGGGATCAGCGACTATCCCAGGCCAAGCTCCCTGGCGCCCTGGACCTGGAGGGCTCAGGACGGACCCCTGCTGGAGCCCCCAGCCCACGGCTCGCTCACTCACCCCAGGGTGGCTGGGGTGCGGCCAGTCACAGCCCGGAAGGTGGCGCTCACACGCCTCAAAGGCAGCCTGGGGGGTCGCGGCTGATGAGCAGCTGCTGAATGCGGCCCTGGAAAGAGAGTGGGAGGGTCCGGGAGCCCTGGTGGTCTCTGCCTCTGAGCCTGGGCTCAGGCATTTCCCCCCCCCTGAGCGGGGCCCACAGAGGAGTAAGTGCCGAGCGGGACCCCTGAAGCACGCCTGCCCGTCACATGCCCCTTTTGGGCCTACTAGCTCCAAGGTCCCTATGGGGTGCCGGGTGCCCGAGAGGCAGAGGGTAAGGGGTTGGGTATGGGATGAGGCCCCTGGGCCTTTTGAAGTGATGCACCCTGTTCTTGTACCCCAGCCCCCCAAACCCAGCCAGCACCCAGCCTTACGCCACCCTCATCACACACATTCCCGGTCACCTGCTCAGCCGCACGCCGCCACCCCCATCCTCTCTAGCCATGTCTGGGGGCGCCAGCCCATCTCGTCATGCCACAGCACCCCGGGCCCCCTCTCTCCATCTCCCCTCACTCCTCGGTGCCCCGACACCAACCCTGCAGACTCAGGCAAACATCATTCTTCCCCCGAACCCCTACCTCAAAAGCTTCCTCCCCGGGGTCCGCGGTCCCCAGCACGGTGAGTCCAGCCATGCTGACAGAGCGAGGCCCCTGGACCAAAACAGGTGGCTGAGGCACACAGTCAATGACCAAGGTCATCGTTGCATCATCCATGCTGACCGCCAGCCGGTGCCACCTACAAGGGAGAGAGAAACTCAGTGTATGTGTATGTGTGTGGAGGGTCCATCTCCCTGCCCCCTCCCCAGAACGCCCCCCTCTCCATCTCAGCTCACCTGCCATCCGTGAGGTTGACCTGCTCGGGAAGGGAACGGAAAGGGTCCCCAAGAACTCCCCGAGTCGGCCCAAGAGCCAGGCCCAGCTGCCGGGAGCCGTCCTGGTCGTACACAGACAGCAGGATGGATGGCTGGGCTGGCCGGGACCGCAGCGTCGTCAACACCGAGAAGTTTCCAGGGAAACCATCTGGGGGCATCCGGGGTGAAAGGGCAGCTCAGATGGCCTGGCAGGGGGCCCCCACCCCCCCAGGGTGAAGCCCAGCTCGCCTGCGCCCACTCACCTGGGAACAGCTGGCTCGTGGGGACCGCCAGTGAGACGGCCGTGTCCACAGTGAAAGCTCGGTCCCCCTGTGGGGTCCTCTGGGGGCACAAGCCCGGCTCCTCCGAGACACGGCCCGGCCCCCGCAGACCCAGGGCTCCCAGCACGTCCACAGGGTCTGCAGAGAGGAGGCGGGGGACGGAGGCTCTAGGGAGCTCGGGCAGCTCAGGTTGGGGCCATTCCGCCCCTCGCTGTGTCCGTGGGTCTGGGAAAAGGGCCAGGACCCCCCGCCACCCCCAACTGTTACGGCCTCGTCAGCCTGTTGGTCTTGTTTTCATTTCTTCACTTGGATTTTGGTGAGAACCATAAGAAAAAAAAAGCTGACCTAGTTCTGGGATGAATCAAAGCTTCCTGGCCTGGGCCCCGAGTCAAACTGTCCCCCGGTCCCGCTCCACACGCCCCGCGCTGAGTCCCTGGGCTGTGTCTGAGGCCCTACGGCCCTGCCAGGTGAAACCTTGCTGGGAGGCAGACACTCAGGGTCTTCGTTTTATTTTTTTTGTTATGGATAGTGGATGTTTATTATTGATACAGTTTTTATTATTATGTACAATCATGATGATTTCAAAGATGTTACATTTGTTTAAAATATTTGAGGCGGGGCGGAGCAATAACCCAGCGGTAGGGCGTTTGCCTTGCACGTGGCGGCCCATGCCGGCCCGGGTTCAATCCCCGGTATCCCATATGATCCCCGAGCACCGCCAGTAGTTCCTGAGTGCAGAGCCAGGAGAAACCCCTGAGCATTGCCGGGTGTGACCCAAAAAGCAAAAGAAAAAAATAAATAAAATATAATAATAATAATAATAACAATAATAAATATTTGAGGCTGGAACACTCAGGGTCTTCTGTGCCCCCGCTCTCCCTCTCGTGCACTGTCCCCTGGCCTCCCCCCACTACTATCTCCTGACCCTCCTTGACCACCATTACCCCTGACCTTTTTCCTCTACCACCTCCCCTGTCCCTCCAACCTCTGACCCACGCCCTCCTCCTTCCCTGACCCCCACTCTCTGACTTCCTCCTGGACATCCCCCATGGCCCCCTCCCTCTGAATGTTACCACCCCAACCTCTATTCCCACCCACTCCCCTTTTGTTTTTTGTTTTGTTAATCTTGGTTTTTGGCTTTTGGGCCACACCCGCAATGCTTAGGGTCCACTCCAGGCTCTAAGCTTAGGAATGGCTTGGGGACCCTATGGAATGTTGGGGATGAAAAGCAAACACCCTTCCTGCTGTACCACCACTCGGACCCCAGACCCTTTTGACCAACACCCCACAGCCTCCTCCCTGACTACTGCCACTTGCGACCTCCTCCCTCTGACTTCCCTGCCTGTCCTCCTCCCTCTGACCACCCCTGCTCTCCTCCCCTCTGACTACCCCACCTGGCCTCCTCCCTCTGACTACCCCACCTGGCCTCCTCTCCCATTCCCTCCTCCATCCTTGCCCTCTGACCTCCACTCTGTCTGATAACCCCTGACCTGCCCCCCACCCCTGCCAGGGAAGGCCCCTTGGGCTGACCAGATCCCAGCCAGGCTTTTCTGCCTGTTCTGCCCCACCCAGTCCGCCAGGGATAAGTGGAACCACATGGCCTGGGCCAGGGGAGGGTTCCAGGGGCCCCAAGCCCCTGCTCGCTGCCCGCCCCCGACTGTCCCACTGACCCCCTGACCCAGCCTCCTCTTGGCAGCAGTATCTGTCACTTTGCCCATGACCTCGCCCTGGGGGAGCCATGCTGACCTCATCACGGGGAGTGGGGGTCGGGGGCCAGGCTGGGGGAGGCAGACTGGAACGGGCGACTCCCCTCGGCCCAGGCAGGACACAGAGGCCCTGCAGTGAGCAGATTCGCTCCTTCCCTGCCCCTCCCCTATTCTAGGGGGTCTCAGCACCCGGATCTGCCCAGAGCCCGCCCCACCTCCTCCTTTTCTTGGTTATCCATCATCCTCCCGACTGCTCTCTCTCCCCCCCCTCCCCTCTCTCCTCGTCTGTCTGTCTGTCTGTCTATTTACTTTCTCGGTCACGCCCAGCGATGCTCAAGGGTTACTCCTGGCTCTGCACTCAGGAATTACTCCTGGCGGTGCTGGGGGACCCTATGGGATGCTGGGGTTGAACCCATGTCGGATGTGTACAAGGCAGACGCCCTCCCTGCTCTACTATTACTTTGCCCCAGCCCCTTTATTTGTTTTTGGGGTCACACAAAGTAACGCTCAGGGATCACTCCTGACAATACCTGAAGACATGCTGCAACCTATGGGGTGCCGAGGATTGACCGGGTCAGTTGCAAGTGTGGCAAGTGCCCGCCTGCTGTCCTGCTCCCCGCCCCCGCATGTCCACCAGCAGCCATTTCCTGTGCCCCCAATCCCCGAGTCCCGCTAACCGGCCCAAGCCCGCCAGCTCCGTGGCTGAGATATCATTAAGACACATCTGGGTTGTCGCCTCCCGGAACTAAGATCCGTGGGTTCCCAGGCTCAGAAGACCACAAAGTTCACCCCAGCTTCAACCTCCACCCTATGACTGTCCCCAGTTCCCACTTACTCAGGTCCCCCCACCCCCAGCCACAAACGAGGGTTTCCCTCCACGGAGCACCCCGCCTGCATGAGAAAGCTCCAGCCAGCCACTAACCCAGCTTCCGTGGCGGGGTCCCTCCAGGATGACCTTTAGGAAACTGACTGCCCTTTCTTCTCCCCGCCTGGCGCTGCACAAGCACACACACAAGAGCCATTGAGCCCTGCCGGGGCTGGGGGTCCCCACCGCCTTGCTCCTGTGCAGTGGGTCCATCAGGGCACAGGGGCGGGGGAGCAGCTACTAGCTGGGGTTTTGGACAGAGGGCGCAGGCCGGTATGGGGAGTTTCTGCAAATTCTCAGGTCAGCCTAGGGGAGAGTTCCAGGGTGTGTCACTGCAGGGGTGTGGCGGGGAGGGAGGGGGCGGGCTGCACGTGGTATGCGGCGTGTCTCAGGGTCCAGCAGCCGCAGGCTGGCTGTCGGTGATGGGAAAATGACCCTCTGCAGAACCAGTCACTGCAACTCTGCCCAAAGGCACGTCAGTGTTGCCAAGCCAGAAACATGTGCTGGCCCCAGAGCGGAGGAGAGTGACAGGCTGTGGCCCAGCGGCCGCCTGCGCTGCCTGGGCGTGGGCAGCGGTGCTGGCCCGTGGGAACCTCCGCGTGCCCATGTGACCCCAGAACTTGGGTGCATGAATTTTGGGGAGGCCTGCATCCACCCTAGGGATCTGAGGGGAGAGAATGGGCTGGAATTGCTCATCCCAGGAAAGCCCCTTCTACACCACCTGGGGGCCTGAACTATCCGAACTGCCCCCTCCCGCTCCGCCCCCCGCGCCCCCACCCAGAAGTCAAGGGGCAGGGCTTGGAGTCTGGCCAAATGCGCGCAGCTGGGTGTGCGTCAGCGCTGACTCACCCGCGGCGGGCCCCCGGGACCCTGCGGGGTGGGGGTGGGGGGTGTCCTGAGAAATTGCTCAGGGAAAAAAACACCGGAGGTTCGGAGGTTGGGGTGGAGGCAATTTCCACTCCCGCCTCACCAGCGCCCCCACCTGGCCCCAGGGGGCCCCGCCCCACCGCGCCCCTCACCGCGGCCTCCCCGGCCCTGTCCATGGTGCTGATCGACTCCTGGGAGCAGAGGGATGGGGGGGGCAGTGGGGGGCCTATAGGCGCCCAGAAGGCCGAGGAGAAATAAGGGGAGGTTATTTAGGGGAAAGGCTGAGGGCACCCTGAATCCCCAGGCGCGCTCATCCTGGGGTCCACATTACCTTCAACCCCAATCTCGCCACACCCTCAGAAAGGGTCCCCAGAGACCAGCGGATCACACCCGTGGCTCCCCAAGGCGCACTCACGCACACCCAACACTCACAGCACAGGCCCACATGCACACACCCGCCCGGGCACCCCAATGTGCAGTCAATTCCCACACCCCGACGCACACACACTTCCGGCCACTCCCACAGTGGCTGCACACAGGATCCATGTAGTCACACACAGTCGCGCCTTCGAACAATCTCACACTTGCACACGTTCACACTCTGTACACACACACTCACTCTCACATTCACACAAACTCATGCAAACGCTCAGACATGCACACACTCACACACCTCACACATGCACGTACTCAGGCACACGTGCACACACTCACATTCACTCTCATGAACACACAAACTCATGCACACACTCGCACCTCGTGCACGCGCGCACACACACACGCACGCACACACACACACACTCCCATTATCTCTGCACATTGACCTGTAACCCAGTTTCTCCACGGCCCCCGCCCCCAGCTGTCACATCCCCAGGGCCCCCAGAACCGTGCACGGGCGCAAACATCACTCCGTAGGACTGACCACGCGCCCAGCCCCTACCCCCGCTCAGGACACCTCCCCGTCCGAATCCCGCCCGCCGGCGTCCCCCTCCTCACCCCTCAGCTCACCCGCCTGCATCCGGGGCAGGAGCTGCAGGGAGAACAGGGAGCAGGCACGGCCAGGCCCGCGGGAGACCCCGGCCCAGGTGCCGCCCCATCCCGGCGGGGCGCTCGCTCGGGCTCTCTCCGGCGCGCTCGCCTCTACTCCTGAAACCACGACCCGCCGGCCTCGCCCCGCTAGGCAGAGAGGGCGGCGGCGCGGGGTCGTGGGGCAAGTCTGTGCTGATTGGCCACGGGGTGGAGGGTGGGATCCTGCGCCTCGGAGCCCCGCCCACCCAGCCTGGGAACTCGCACTGGGGGCGCCCCAGCCCCGCCCCAATCACTTTCCTAAGGACAGGGCCCTCCACGGAGATTCAGCGCTCATTCAAACTTTTTTGGTTTTTGGTTTTGTTTTGTTTTGTTTTTGGGCTACACCCAGCAGTGCTCAGGGGTTACTGTTGGCTCTGCACTCAGGGATCACTCCTGGCAGGCTCCGGAGACCATATGGGATGCTGGAGAGGGAAACCTGGCGGACGCGTGCAAGGCGAGCGCCCGCCCCGCTGTCCTGTCGCTGGCTCCCATCACTCAAACTGTTTTTTTTTTTTTTTTTCAGTTTTGGCATTTGGACCACACCTGGCAGTGCTCAGGGCTGACTCCTGGCTCTGCGCTCAGGATTCCCCCATACTGTCTCTGCTCTCTCTCTCTCTCTCTCTCTCTCTCTCTCTCTCTCTCTCTCTCTCTCTCTCTCTCTCTCTCTCTCTCTCTCCCCTCCACCCCTTCATGCGTTCCACTAATAGGCTCTGACATGAAGAGCAACAGTTTATTTATTTGTTTGTTTGTCTGTTTGTTTGTTGGGGGGTCACACCTAGCAATGCTCAGGGGTTACTCCTGGCTCTGCATTCAGGAATTACTCCTGACACTGCATGGGGGACCATACGGGATGCCGGGAGCAAACCTGGGTTGGCCACGGGGAGGAACAGTTTAACAGAGAATCAATCCTGTCTGACTCAGGGTCACACACACACAAATGGGGGCAGCCTCCTAAGCTCTCTCTCTCTCTCTCTCTCTCTCTCTCTCGTGCCCCTGATGATGGGGACCTGTGCCAGGGGCCTCCCCTCCTTCCCGGGACGGACACAGCCAACCCCAGCCCCTCAGCGCTGGCGGAGGGGGTCCCGGTCTCCCCACCAGAGCCTCCTCTTCGCACCCCTTCATGCTTATCTCAATCCAAACCTCACCCAGTTTCCAAATCCGGGTTCCCAACTGGACCCTCCTCCAGAGCCCTCCACCCAAACCCCAGAACTGCAAGTTCTGTCTTCGCCAGCTTCTTTCCAAACACACACACACACACACACACACACACACACACACAGAGGCCTCTATCTTCCCATAAAGAGTCTCCCTCCATCCGTCAGCCCCCTCTCTCCATGTGGGACTCCAAGACACCCGAATTTGATCCCGGACATCCCATAAGGGCCCCCAAGCGCCACCAGGAGTGATTCCTGACTGTAGAGCCAGGAGGAAGCCCTCAGCATCATTTGGATGTGGCCCAAAAGACAAAAACCAAAATAAACAAAACCAAAATAAAAGGGGGGCTGGAGCAATAGCACAGCGGGTAGGGCATTTGCCTTGCACACAAACAACCCAGGTTCGATCCCGGCATCCCATATGGTCCCCCGAGCACCGCCAGGAGTAATTCCTGAGTGCAGAGCCAGGAGTAACCCCTGAGCATTGCCGGGTGTGACCCAAAAATAAAAAAAAAAAAAAGGGGGGGAGGGGAGACTCAGAAGGAAGAGAGGTCGGGAGGTAGTAGGAAGAGGGAAGCCCCCACTCTCCAGTCTCCATGAGACGCCCCCAATGATTCGGCCGTGGATGAAAGCGACACCTCTCCCACCCCACCCCCGCCCCTATTGGGGCCGCGCACCCGGCTGCCACCATGAAGGGGAGGAGTGGGGTGTGTCTGTCTCCCGCGTCTGCAGGTGCAGGTCAGTTCAGAATCAGCGATGGGGAGGGGGTGGGGCCAGGCTGGGCGGGGGATGGGCACCCACTGAGCTCATCAGCCCAGCCAGGCTTAGCATGGCCGAGGCACCACCCCGCACCGTGCTTATCTCTGGGTGCTCCTCGGGAATTGGCCTGGAGTTGGCTGTGAGTCTGGCTCATGACCCCAGACAGCGCTACCGAGGTGAGGGACAGGCAGGGGTCGGGGGAAGGTGGGTGGTGGTGGGAAACGGGGTCCTGGGGAAGGGGGTCCTGGGGAAGGGGGGTGCTGGCACGCACCCTGGGCAGAAACCCCAGCTCCACCTTCCAGCTACATTTGGGCAGTAGGAGGGAACCCAGGACACACGAGTGTCCTGCCCACCCTGCTGGAGACGGAGGCCCACGTCCAGTTCCTGGACACCCGTTCTGGGGGCTGGGATCACCGCACCCAAAACCCCGCAGACAGACTGTTCTGGGCAGTGGGGGAGGCAGGGAAGCAGGTGTGGAAACCGGGTCATGTGCCAAAGGGCAACAAGGCTGAGAAGCAAAGGGGAGGTGAGTGGTGCATGGGGAAAGTTTATTGATTTAGGGGTGGCGGGTCCGGTGCAGTGCTGGGGGTGGGTTCTGGGGTTCCTGTCTGCAAAGTCCAGGGTCTGGGCCTGGAACCATAGTACAGCCGGGAGGTGCTTGCCGGGCACTTGGCCAACCAGGGTTCAATGCCTAGTAACCCGTAAGGTTATTCCGGAGTGCAGAGCCAGGAGTAACCCCTCAGCACCACCGGGTGTGACCCCAAACTCAAAAAATAACAATAGGGGCCGGAGCGATGGTCCAGCGGGTAGGACGTTTGCCTTGCACACAGACGGCCCATGCCGGCCCGGGTTCGATCCCTGGCATCCCATAGGGTCCCCGAGCACCGCCAGGAGTAATTCCTGAGTGCAGAGCCAGGAGAAGTCCCTGAGCACTGCCGGGTGTGACCCAAAAGCAAAAAAAAAATAAATAAATAAAAATATATCATGCCCTCAGGGTTCCTTTGAGCCTCTTCCCAGCCTGTGTGTGTGGGGGGGAATTGTTATACTTGGAGGGGCTGGACCAGCAGGTTTTTTGCTTACCCCCGCCCCCCCAGCTCTGTAGATTACTACTCCAAGATAAGTCTCTGGGGTGTCCTGACCTTGTAGGGCTTAAGGGGGCCCCCTGCTAGGCTTAGGAGCTCAGCCTCCCTGCCACTCTGGGGAAAAGCCTCCAGAATGTAGCACTGCCCATCCCTGCCTCCCTACAAGCGCCTCTGACCCAGAGCACGCAGTGGGCAAAAGGGCTGTTACTGAAGGGAGGGGGCGCTGTGCCATCCTGCCTCTCAGCAGGGCTGCCGGCCCTGTGCCCACTGGCTCAGAGGCAACAGCTCGGGTTGTGACATCCCCAAGGCCTCTGGCCAGGGGTGCTGTCCTTCGGGTCTAATCTACAACAGTCTCAGCACCTGGAATAAATGATGGGCGGCTGGGTGGAGAGGTGTGTGGTGAGGAGGGGGTGGCGGGTGGCTGTGCTGGGGACCATTAGTGAGTGGACAGATACAGTGATGGATGATGCGGGAGCGCGGAGGTGAACAACGGGTGAACGGAAGGGGGCGGGGGTGGTTGGATGATGTATTGATGGAGAAGTGGAAGGATGGGCGGGGGTGGATGGATGGATAATAGGTGGGTGGGTGAACGGATGAATGATAAATACATGAATGAATGGATAAATTGATGGATAAAGGGAGGGAGAGAGATGGGTAGGTGGGCGATGATAAGTGGATGGATAATGGTAGATGGATGAATGATGGATGTATAAGTTAACAGGTGATGATGGATGACAAACACATGGATAGATATATTGATGGATAAAGGGAGGGAAAGGGGCTGGAGCGATAGCCCAGTGGGTAGGGCGTTTGCCTTGCATGCGGCCAGCCTGTGCCGCCCGGGTTCGATTCCCGGCATCCCATATGGTCCCCCGAGACCACCAGGAGTAATTCCTGAGTGCAGAGCCAGGAGAAACCCCTGAGCATCGCCGGGTGTGACCCAAAGAAAGCAAAAAAAAAATTTAAAAAAAATAAAGAGAGGGAGATTTTGAGGGTGGAAGATGAGTGGGTGGACGGACAGAGAGAAGGGTGGATGTTGATGGATGGATACATAGATAATGGCTGATGGATGGATGGATCTGTGGGTAGAGAGATCAACAAATGCATAAAGAGGTTAATAAGCGGTTGTGTGTTAACTCCCAGAGTATGACCCTGTGCTCTGCACACACACAGTGTCTGTGACCACTCTGTTCTCCATCCCCAGTGGTGGCCACCATGAGGGACCTGGGAAAGAAGGGGCGCTGGAGGCAGCTGCGGGGAGGCTCTGGGGCTCACCCTCACCGTGGCCCAGCTGGACGTGTGCAGTGAGGAGTCCGTGGCCCAGTGTCTCGGCAGCATCCCGGGAGGGAAGTGGACGTGCTGGGTGAGGCTGGGTCCCCCTGCTGACCCCTCGTGTCCTAATCACCTGAGCAGTGTCAGAGCTCAGCGACCACCCATCTCAGGACAGGAAAACGAAGTCGACCCGTTGGCTCTGAGCTGCGAAACCAGTGGGTTTAGGGGAGCAGAAGAGATGAGTAACACCCTGGGAACGGGGTGGGTTCTTACCAAAAGAAACTTCTCCCATATGGAGAAAACCATATGTGGAGGGGGATCACTGTGATGAGTCATTTGGGGCAAGAGTGATGAAGAAGCAACTCATGGTCCCTCGGGGCTTTCTAGGGCAGGCGGGTGGGGCTGTTTTTGATGCAACTTGGGGTCATGCCTTACAGGGAAGGCTGTTCCCAGCAGCCCTTGCTCCCCCAGGGCCCAAGGCTCCCCACTAAAACTCTATTTAAAGATGGTTCGGGAGAGCTTGAGGTCTTTATGGAACCGGCTCCCCCTGTACCCCTCAGTGAATAATGCCGGCGTGGGCCTGGCGGGGCCGCTGGAAGGACTCAGCCTCGCAGCCATGCAGAACATCTTTGACACCAACTTTTTTCGGGGCCGTCCGTCTGGTCAAAGCTGTGCTCCCCAGTATGAAGAGGAGACGACGGGGCCACATTGTGGTGGTCAGCAGCGTCATGGGGCTGCAGGGTGAGCTCCAGGAAGACCCCGCACATGCACACTGAAAGCCCCATTCTGAGGGATGGCCTGAGCTCATTCCCCCAGAAACCCGTGTGCAGTAGGGCGAGGGTCTGGGATCCATTAGTTATGCCTGCCATGGTGCAGCCTTGGCGGTGGGTCCCGAAACCAGCAGGCCAGCGTCACCCCCACTTCCTCCCTTCAGTTCCCCCTCCCAGACCCAGCGGAGACACCCGAACTCTCTTTCCTGAGGGTCCTGCTTGCTGCCTCCTCCCACAACCAGAGATTTCTCCCATTTGGACTCCAAGAATCTGCAGGAAAGATTGCAGGGATTGACCAGTGATGTCTGCCATGGACCCCCTAGGGATCACAGGCACCAGCGGCCCAGAGGCTCAGCGGATGGACAAAAATAGGGTTATTTGGGGGCCAGAGCAATAGCACAAAGGGCATTTGCCTTGCATGTGGTCGACCTGGGTTCCATCCCTGGCATCCCATATGGTCCCCTGAGCACCGCCAGGAGTAATTCCTCAGTGTAGAGCCAGGAGTAACCCCTGAAGCATTGCCTGTGTGACCCAAAAGAAAAAAAATAGGGTTATTTGGGGGCAGCGGCCACACCCAGAGTGATCAGGGGACCATATGGGGTGAGGAGGATCAAACTCAGGTCAGCCAAAGGCCAGGCAAGCACCCTCTGTTCCATCTTCCTGGCCCCACTTTATATATATATTTGCATGGGGAGTTTTCTGGGCTGACGGCAGAAGCAGCAGAGTGGGGAAAGGCACCCAAAGCTCCCTCCCAATGCCACACGGTCCCACCCCAAACGCGTGGTGCTGGAGAGACAGTGCAGAGGATAGGGCCAACCCGGGTTGATTCCTGGCACCTGAATTAATCCCCGGGGTAATTACAGCCAGGTGTAATTCCCGAGGGCCAGAGTGGCCCCCTGAGCATCCCTGCGTGTGGCCCCACACAAACAAAACTCCCTACACGCGTGCAGCTGCATCCCAGACCCCCGCCCCTCTTGGCTCAGTCCCCCAGAACACCCCCTCCCTCTGCGCCCCCCAGCGACCCTCCGTGGACGAGCCCCCTCCTCTGACTTTGCCAGGGGCGTGTTCAACGATGTCTATGCAGCCTCCAAGTTCGCCCTGGAAGGATTCTTTGAGAGTTTGGCGATCCAGTTGCTTCAGTTCAACATCCAGTGAGAGGGGGCTGGGGGGGCTGAAGGTGGTGAAGGGAGGGGGGCTCAGGAAAGGAGGAGGGGCTGGCAGAGAGCAGCAGGGCGGAGATTCATGATGGCTGGAGAATTCAGAGGATTGTACTGGGCAGAATGGAAGAACAGGCGGGTTGTCCCCCAAAAGCCCCCGATGTCCGTCCGTCCTCCCAGCATCTCCCTGGTGGAGCCGGGCCGGTCAGCACCGCCTTTGAGGGGAAGACGCTGGAGCAGGCGGCGCGGCGTGCACTGCCCGTCCACCGGCGCCGACACCCTGCACTACTTCATGACTGCTACCTCCCGGCCGCCAGGGAGCTTTTCTGCTCAGTGGGGCAAAATCCACAGGATGTGGCCGGGTGAGCGTTAGGGCACAGAACCCCAATATATGATGGGACGGGAGGGGGCATATCCCCTGCAAAATCCTCGTCCCTGGGTCCCCAGGCGGCAGGGCTCAGGGCTCTGGAGAGAGGAGAGCAGGGGAAGGTACTTCCTGGCCTGCTCGGAGCCAACCACACTCGTTTCCTCCACAGCCCGCAGGCCCCACAAGGAGGGGAGAGTGGTCCTGAGCACCCTCAGATATGCCCTAAAAAGAGGGGGGGAAGCTGGAGCAATTGCACAACGGGGAGGGGCGTTTGCCTTGCAAGCAGCTGACCCGGCATCCCATATGGTCCCCAAGCACCAGCAGAAATAATCCTGAGTGGGGCCGGAGCGATAGTCCAGCGGGTAGGGCATTTGCCTTGCAGCGGCCGGCCTGCCAGCCCAGGTTCTATCCCCGGCATCCCAGATGGTCCCCGAGCACCGCCAGGAGTGATTCCTGAGTGCAGAGCCAGGAGTAACCCCTGAGCATTGCTGGGTGTGACCCAAAAAAGCAAAAATAATAATAATAATAATAATAATCCTGAGTGTAGAGCCAGGAGGAACCCCTGAGCATCACCGGGTGTGACCAAAGAGGAAAAAAAGAAAAAGGTGGGATGGTTTCCAACCCATAGGTCATTGTCAAGGTCATCGGCTCGGCCAGACCGCCCCCTACGCAGACAGACCAACGCCAGGTACCGCCCGCTGACGCGCTCCAGAGCAATGGACCCCGCCGGCGGCCTGTACGTGGTGACCGCCCACCGCCTGCTCTTCCGCTGGCAGCGCCTGCTCGGTTCGGCCTCCGGTGTCTGGCCTGCAGCTGCCTCCCCCAGTCTCAGGTGCGGCCGGGCGGGCAGAGCCGAGCAGCCCGACCTCCACAACCGCCTTGCTCCTGAAGGCAGCGGGACTCTGGGGTTCCCACGCGGCCCACCCAGGTTCAACGTTTGACATCCCATATGGTCCCCGAGGCACCGCCAGGAGTAATACCTGAGTGCAGAGCCAGGAGCAACTCCTGAGCATCGCCGGGGTGGGAACCAAAATGCCAAAATAAATAAAAAAATAGACAGATGGATAGATAGATGGATGAATGGATGGATGAATGAATAGATAAATAAATAAATCACTGTATCACTGTCTTCCCGTTCATCATCGATTGGCTCGAGCGGGCCCCAGTAACATCTCCATATGTCCTGTCTCATGCTAGTAGAGCCCAAGGGCACCTGCTTGCTCAGGAACATGAAGAGCCCAGACCATTCCATCAGGTCATGGGAATGAGGTCTATAATTGTTACTGGTATTTGCCATATCAAATACAACATGGGTAGCTTGCCAGGCTCTAAATAGATAAATAAATTAATTTATAAATAAAACCCAGAACACACGCCAGAGCTGGAGAGGCAGTACAAGAGGGAGCACCACTGGGATGTGGCTGAGCACCACTGGGATGACGCCTGAGCTCGGGCCTGGAGCAGCGCTGAGCACCTTCTGATGTGCTCCACCGACTCAGAAAAATTTAAAAAGCAACAACAGGGGCCGGAGCAGTACCTGTAGGACAGTAGGGAAGGTGTTTGCCTTGGACCCGGGCAACCTAGTTCGATCCCCAGCTTCCCATATGGTCCCTGAGCACCACCAGGAGTAATTCCTGAGTGCAGAGCCAGGAGTAACCCCTTAGCATCGTCGGGTGTGACCGAAAAAAAGCAAACAAACAAAAAGCAAGAACATAAAACCAGGTGTTGGGGCTGAGAGGGAGCAGAGACAGGATTCCATGGAGGGTGGGAATCGGCGACCCCAAGAGCTCCAAGCAGGGTCAAGAAGGCGGCCACTGACCACACTCACAGCAGAGGTCTGAGCACTTCAGGAGGCTGCGGACGAGTGTCCAGAGTTGGGTGATAGACACTGTCAGGAGGCCCAGCCTGACCCAAAGGAAATAAATTCTGACACCTGTGAGGAGGATGCACCGCGGGTTTCACGGCCCCTGAACCACGCAGCGTCCAAAGGCCAAAAATCTCGAGATGCAGGAGGCCGGGAGCGATAGCACAGCGGGAGGGCATTTGTCTTGCGCGGCCGAACCCGGTTCAATCCCGGCATCCCATATGGTCCCCCGAGAACTACAGGAGTAATTCCTGAGTGCAGAGCCAGGAGCAACCCCCTGAGCATCGCTGGGTGTGACCCAAAAAAGCATAAATAAATAAATATATGAATAAATAACTGAGTGGGGAGCCAGATTCGTGTTTGTGGTGTCCAGTTTGTCCGCATCCTAGCAACTGTGCCACCAGGCGAAGAAGCCCCCTCTGCTCTCTGAGCCTCCATTTCTTCTCCTGAGAAATGGCAGAACCCGGAGCGCAAAGTTTCACAACAGACAACACCCCCCTCCCCCAAGGCAATGTTGATATCGCCGTGCCTCCTGGGTCCTACCGGGCCTTTCCAGGGAAGCCCTGGACGAATGGAGAAAAACAGAGGCCACACATCCCTGCAAGACCTCCCCGAGGTCCCAGGGAGAGGAAGACGAGGCGCTCCAAGGCGCTGCGCGGCCACAGCTGCTCCGGGCGCGCCGCCCAGCTGCGCTCCGGCCGCCACGGCATTCCTGCGGGCGGAGGCGAGCAGACCCCGGGGCTCGCGGGCGCCCTCTGCTGACCGCGGCTGACGGTTGCACTCGCCCACCACCGGTCCAAGGTGGGTTCAAGCTCTAAGCCGCGTACCAATCACTTTGCCTGCCCGTGCCTCAGTTTCCTCGCTGCACAAATTTGGGTAGGGGGCCGGTAAAGGTCCCTGCCCCGGAATGCCTGAGTTTTTCATATGCAAAATGGGACGAAGTCCATTCCTGCAGTGAAGGGTTTTCCACCCCGAGCCTCCTCTGCTCCTACAAGACCAGGCAAAAGGGTACACAGCAGCAGCTGAAAACTGCAGGGTGTAGTCTCCAAATCAAAATAGAGCCGTAGTCCAGCCAACAGGGCTTTGGCCTTGCACGCAGTCAACCGGGTTCGATCCCCGGCATCCCATATGGTCCCCTGAGCACCGCCAGGGAGTAATTCCTGAGTGCAGAGCCAGGAGTCAGCCCTGAGCATTTCCTGGTATGACAAAAAATAAAAAGCAGCAGACGTGACCCTTCCACCGCCTTTCCCCTCTAGCCTGGCTCCCCCATTGTTCCAGAACAGAGAAAGACTTCTTGTCCCAGCAAGGGTGGTGTGCCCCAGTTGAATGCGTATAATTTGCCTTCTGGAAGAGGAACTCAGAGCAAAGGCCACGATTTGAGAACAATGAACAATGTCCCCAATGTAACAGAGTATAATCGTCTGCCCCCAGGAATGAGGACCAGCTCCCCGTCTGGGTGCTCAGAGAGCAGAAGTCAGCCTGTGGGAGGGCGCAACCCTGGCCAGTCCGCAGGGGTGCCGTGACCAGAGCGATAGGACAGCGGGCAAGGCGCTTGCCTTGCACGTCGCTGACCCTGCTGACCCTGGCTCCACACAGAGTCCCCCAGCCCCACCAGGAGTAATCCCTGAGTGCAGAGACCGGAGTAGGGCGTTTGCCTTGCCTGCGGCCGTTTGCTTTGCACCCCAGAACACAGGCGGGTGTGGTGCCCAAACAAAAATCACACATGAACACACAGACACACACAGACACACACACACACACACACATACCCACACCCCTAACCGTAAGCCGCACCCTTGATTGTGCCGGGAACCCAGAAACTCACATGTCAGTTTCCCAAGGTCAGAGGCGGGGGCCAGAGCTCCACCAGCCAATCACGGGCTCCGTCAAGGTCCCCCGCCCCCACCAGAGATTAGAGCTGGGGGAGGGGGGGTATTCAGACTGAGACCCCAGAGATCCTGGGCGGGGCAACCCACCCTGCCCCACGCCACTCTGCGCCCCTTACGGAGTTGGGGTGGGTGGAAGACCGGACGCTCCCATACAGCTGCGTCTGGGGGGCTTGGCTGGTGGGAGGGGCGGACTCCTGCCCCCACCAGACCTGGGGAGATTTTGCCCGTTTAGCTATTAACTCAGCCCGACCCGACCAAGGCAAACAGGCCGGAGCAGAGGCGCACACGGGTGCAGAGACAGGGCCTCGCGCCATGGACCTGCTCTGGCTCCTGGGCCTGATTCTGCTGCTCTGCGGGGGCCTCGGCCCAGAAGGAACCGCTGTGAGTCTGGGAATCTAGAGGGGCTCCCGGGGGCTCCCCCAGCCCAGCGCCCTGGGCTGGCGACTCTACAGCAGCCCTCCACCAACTGCCGCACACCCACCCCTTGGCCTCTGTTTGTCCCTGGGCAGCTTGATACTGGTGACCCTTGGGTGCTGCGAGTGGACACCCCCGAGAAGATCCACGTACAGGCCCACTCGGACCGCGGGCAGCCTGAGAACCTGGAGGTGAACCTCAGCGTGTGGGACTTTCCCCTGAGGAAGATCCAGGTGGGAGAGGAGCGGCTGTTGCTCACTCCCCCAGAACCATTTCATGGTCCAGGCAACCGTGACGGTGAGCCCTGCTGGGCGGCGACTTGGGGACCAATGGCTAAAAAGAGGGGTGGGGGCTCGGGGAGCCATGAAGACCTCTTCAATGGGGAGAGGACCACCAGCTTCCGCAGGAGACTGGGTGGGGGGGCGTCTGGTCTTGCAGTCTCTCTTTGCAGGGAGAGACTGATGGAAAAATTTCTAGGTTATTCTAGTCGTGTTCCTCCCCCTCCCCAGGAAATGAGTGCCTATTCATAAAATCATGCATATTCATGAAATATTCATGCAGACCAAAGCACATGCGCAATTTGATGGCCTTAAGCAGCAGGTACTACACTAGGCCAGAGAAGGCACCAGAGCCGATAGCACAGGGGAGGGCGTTTACCTTGCGCGCGGCCTACCTGGGTTCGATCCCGGCATCCCGTGTGGTCCCATGAACACCGCCAGGAGTAATTCCTGAGTGCAGAGCCAGGAGGAACCCCTGAGCACTGCCGGTGTGACCAAGAAAAATAAATTTTGTTTAAAAAAGGTAAGAAATGCAATGAGGGGTGTATTTAGGATGGGTGATGAAGAGTAGGGGACTAGGGTCTGGGGTCCTTCCTAGCAAACTGTCTTGAGTAACCCCGTGACCCAAAAAAAAAAAAAAAAAAAAAAAGGAGAAAAAGAAATCCAAAGGCCCGGGTGTGAGCACAGTCGGTGCGGAATTGCAAGAGGGCCAAAACGCGCCCTCTGCTGGTCTCGGCGCTACACTGCATCCCGCCCTCTTTCGCTGCAGGCGGGTCACGTGACCCGCCCCACCTGCGCCGTCAGGGGGTGCGCTACCGAAGGCTGAGGGGGTGCAGGGCGTCTCTCCCCCAGATTCCTGAGAACCTGATCAACCCCCGCAACCTGGTCAACAATATGTCATCATCCGGCTCACCTGGGCGTCGTCTTCCCTGGAGAAGCCTGTGCTCCTGGTCCCCCACGCCGGCTACATCTTCATCCAGACCGACAAGCCCATGTACAACCCGGATCAGGAGGGTACGCGCTCAGCAGCACCTGGCCTGGGGCGGGCAGCCGGGACACCCCCGGCTCCTGCAATGTCCTTCCGGTGCCACCTCCCACGCTCCCCCCCAACCTCCTCACTGGCCCTGTGTCTCATGGCTTGCTCCATCTGCAGTTCTATACCGGGTCTTCACTGTGCACAAGATGGATCCGGCGACCCAGCCCATCACTGTGGACATTAAGGTGGACTCTTGGACGGCCTTGGAGGGATGGGGCGGGGACCTGAGCTTGGGCCCCAACCACCTGCTTCCTCTCGTGGCAGAACCCAGAGGGCATCACAGTGTCCAGCCAGGACCTGCAGCCGCAGAAGGGGATCTTAACCTGGTCCTTCCACCTCCCAGAGCTCGTCAGGTGCCCCGGGGCAGGGAGGATGGGGGGAGAGAGAGGGATGGAGGGATGGAGGGGACAGAGGGTCACCTCTCCCTGTCTTCCTCTAATCTGTGCCTGCACTCAGTCTTGGGACCTGGAGCATCGAAGCCCGGTACCAGATCGCAGCCAGACAGAGGTTCAAGGCAGCCTTTGAAGTAAAGGAATACGGTAAGGGGGCAGGGAGAACTGGACCAGCTCCCTCTAGTCTCCCCGAGTGGCTGGACATGGTCAGACACCCCCAACTCACACACACCCACACACACACACACACACACACACACACCACACACACACACACACATGCTACAGTGACGATGCCACAGGGGCTCCCGACTTCCCAGTGAGGGTCTCCTGGGCCGCACTTCCTGAAGAGGAGCAGTGCCAGCCCCTATGATGGTGCCAGGGCTGGAGGGCCAAGGAGAGGGCCAGCGACAGCTGGGGGTGACCACGCTGCTCCCCACAGTGCTTCCGTCCTTCGAGTGTGCAACTGACACCCAATACGACCTTCTTCTACCTCAGAAATGAGGCTCTGGGGGTGGACATCAAAGCTCGGTGAGTCCACGCCCCCCAGCAGTCCCCGCCCCTTGCCCCCATCTGGCCAGAAGAGCTGGATGCCAAGACAGAAGGAGGGGGCTGAGTGAAGACAGCGCACGGGGCGTGGGGGTGCGGCGGGGCTCTCCCTGCCCCCCAGGAGACCCTCTTGGCTGCCTACATCGTCCCTTCCTGAGTTGCGAGACCATGGTACGACCTCGCTCCTCTCCTTGCAGTATTCTGGTAAGTGTGCCAGATGAGGGGCACGACCCTCGCTCAGAGGTCATCCGGCCACACTTCGGTTTCTGATCAGACCTGAAGCCCCGGAACTCCCCCAAAATTGCACAGGCACCTTCGAATCTTGAGTTCTCTCCCTGGCTGTGTTCATGGCGCCAGGATCGTACAGACCCCGGAAGAAGCCCACCTACCACGTGCGGCCCCCTCCCACTTCCTCTCCCCTTCCTTGTTTATGTTTAGTTTTGGGGCCACACCTGGCTCTGTGCTGAGGGGTCACTCCTGCCTGGCATGACTCAATGGACCCCGTGGTGGTGCTAGGGATTGACCCACGTGCAACAGTGGGCGTGCCCTGTCCACTGTGCTGACGCTCTGGCCCCTCCTCTACGCTCTTAGGAGGTTGCACAGGTCAACCCGAAAAAGTGTCCTCAGACACGGCTCCCAGAAGGGAGACTCGGACCTCTTGGGCCCTCTCCAAGCTTTGCAGCTCTCTCCAGCACCCTGAGGCTGTGTGGGCCCCTCAGAGGTAGCTGGGCGGCCCCTCACAACCCCCAGGTATATCTTCAACAAGGCTGTAGAAGGGCACGCGCTGGCTGTCTTTGGGTTGCAGCTGGGCTCCCGCCGGATCCTCATCCAAAGCTCCTTGCAGAGAGTGGAGGTGACTGAACCCCGATCCCGTGCTACCCTGCGGCCTCCCCTCCACGTCCGTGACTCATTCCCTCTCTCCTGGCCGAGAACAGATCTCCAACGGCAACGGCCATGTGGTGCTCCAGAAGAACCTGCTGACGGCTGCATTCCAAGGCTCAGAGGATGAGCTCCTGGGGGCCTCGGTGTTCGCCAACGTCTCCGTGTTCTCCTCAGGTAAACCTGCATCCAGCACACCGCGCCCCATGCCGAGGTCGGGTCATGGACCTTAAAGAGGCTCATGGGATCTTGGTCTATGCCCACACCTCCACGTCCTTGTCATACAAGTGAGGAGTTGTCAGAGGACTCGGGCAGAGGGCACTGTCCATCCCTGTCCCCCATCCAGATGGGCACCCCCAAAACCAGCACCCCTGACATTCCTCCCCCCACACCCCAAAGTAAGACGTCCACAGACCTTACAGAGTTCCTGTCTCTCAGGCGGCGAGATGGTCCAGGCGGAGACCTCGGGGGTGAAGATTGTCCGGAGTCCTTATAAGATCAAGTTCACCAAGACGCCCCAGTATTTCAAGCCTGGGATGCCCTTCCGCTTCAGGGTCAGACGCTGGGGGGCTCGCACTCAGCCCCGACCTGGCCTGCCGTTCCTCCCAATTTGTCAATCTGAAATTTGGAGTTCACCATGTTCCCTAGAATAAGCCCAAGATTTCCTCAGCTCTTAAACGAGCTTCCCCCTCTCTTCTCCTAAAAAAAGGCCAGAAGGTGGGGGCACTGCAAGTAGGGAATTTTCCTTCTCATGGTTGGCCCAGATTCAACCCCCGCATCCCATATGGTCCCCTGAGCACCACCAGGAGTAATTCCTGAGCACAGAGTCAGCAGTAACCCTGGAGCATTGCTGGGTGTGCCCCCCAAGAAACAACAACAACAACAAAGATAAGAAGGTATAGTACAGGGAAACCACATATATCCTCCCAGAGAATTTTGAGCAGGAGCCTAAATTGGGTGCGGACCAATTCCTTCCCCATACGCCCAAAAAGGTGATGGTTCCAGAATTACTCTATGGAGGGCCAGAGTGATAGTCAGCAGAGAGTGTTTGCCTTGTACATGGCCAACCCAGGTTCGATCTCAGGCATCTCGAATGGTCCCCTGAGCACCGCCAGGAGTAATTCCTGAGTGCAGAGCCAGGAGTAACCCCTGAGCATCGCTAGGTGTGACCTCCCCAAAAAAGAAAAAGAGAACAGAATTAGTCTATGGAAACTTTAACATACAATCAAGCTGAAAGTGGGTGTTTAGGAGAAGACCCAGAGCCCCCTACACAAGAATGCTCTCTTGTGTAGATTTATCAAAGCAGAGACAATCCGGTAATCACAATCAGGTGATTGTGTGGCGTCAGATGATGGAAAACTTTGATTCCTAGGAAGATTTCCAGACATCCTTTGGTGCCAGGCTTACGATTTCCTGCTGCTACTACTCTTAAGTTCTCCTGCAGCTGTCCACATATCCCACACTCTCCAACACCAAGGCAACACCTGGCCCTCCCTTTCCACCCCCATCACCACCCCATCATAAACTGCAACCTGAAAATCCAAAGACTCCACATGGTGTTGTTCAGTGCACAACCCACACAACTATCCCAAGACACTCTTATCCAGATCACAACCCCAGAGACGAGAGAGAGAGCATCCCAGTTCAATTCCTGCACCATATATGGTCTCCCCCTTCCCCTGCACGCAGCACACACACACACACACACACAATACACACACAGAGAGCCCTGCCAGGCACGTCCCTGAGTGAAGAGCCAAGAGTCAGCCCTTAATAAGTACATGGGCAGCTCCCACCCCTCACCTTACACCACTTTGATCCAGAGCCCACCCTTCATTTCACCCCACGTTCCACTCCACCCCAGGTCTCTGTCTCAAACCCTGATGGGTCCCCCGCCTCCAAAGTCTCGGTCCACTACCAGAACCAGAGTGTGTTCACCTTGCCCAGTGGTATTGCTGTCATGACCATCAACACGGCTGCCAAATGGCGGCAGCTGCCTGTCGAGGTACTGAGCCCGTACAGGGATGGGCGGGCGGTGGTGGGGGCTGCAGGGACACTCAGGATGTTCGCTTTCCCGCCACCCTCCCCAGGTGCAGACTAAGGACGACTCTCTCCAGCCAGAGGGAACAGGCGTCAGCCAAGATGATGGCTTTGCCTTACAACACCCAGGCTGGGTCAGGGAACTTCCTGCACATCGAAGTGAAGGCGCTGGGTACAGAGATCGGCAGCAGCATCCAGATGACCCTCAACACGAGGCATCGGAACCTCAAGGTCAAGGAGCAGATCAAGTACTTCACCATTCTGGTGAGAACGGGTGTGGGAGGGACTGGAAGGAGACCCCACCCCAGGAGGTTCTGATAGGAGGAACTGAGAGCAGACCCCCCGCCCCAGGAGGGTCTGATAAGAGGAACTGAGATCAGACCCCACCCCAGGGAATTTGATAGGAGGGGTTTAGAGCAAACTCCGCCTCCAAGAGGATCTGATAGGAGGGGGCTGAGATCAGGCCACGCCCCCAAGCAGGTCTGATAGGAGAGCTGAGATCAGCCCCCGCCCCCAAGCAGGTCTGATAGGAGAGCT
Organism: Cryptotis parvus; assembly: GCA_021461705.1. Lineage (NCBI taxonomy): Eukaryota > Metazoa > Chordata > Mammalia > Eulipotyphla > Soricidae > Cryptotis > Cryptotis parvus. The sequence continues at coordinate 2,571 of JAJIBD010011551.1, read as the reverse complement.
GAGATCAGACCCCTCCCACCTGGACTCAAGCTATCTAAGGGTCAGGATTTGAATAAATGAATTCCCCACCGGCGCTTACCACAGTGGAATAACCCTCTGGTTTTGTGGGAAGCACCTGGGACACACGCAGTCCCAAGGGACTGAAGGAGAGACACAGTAGCCCTCTCTTGGACTGGACCAGCCTCAGGGAAGGGCTATTTCTATTCTTCTCTTCTGGGGCCTCTTTGCCTGCAAGGTCCTGAGGTAAGGGTCAGATCGTGAGCGCCAAAATCCAGCAAAGGAGTCCTGAAAGTGAATACACGACCACCAATATTGATGTGACCCCAGAAATGCTGCCCTCCTTCCGCATCGTGGCCTTCTACCTACTGCCCGGATCTCGGATAACACACTTACAACCTGAACTGGTGTCGGATTCATTATGGATTGACGTGAATGACAGGTGTATGGGGACGGTGCGTCACACTCTCTGAGATTGTATGTCTCTTTCGTGAGTCAGGGGACCTGTCCGGTTGACTGATTCCCAGTGGGGGGCGGGGGGGGAAGGTGTGTCCTTAAGAGCTCAGCTCAGAGTGATAGTACCATGGACAGAGCACCAGCTTTGCACACTTTGAGTTCAACCTACAGGGTCCCCCAGCCCTGCCAGGAGTGATCCCTAAGTGCAAGTGCAGAGCGAGGAGTAAACCCTGAGCACAGCCAGGTGTGGCGTAAAAAAAGGAAAGGGGGCTCACCCAGGAAACTGGGGAAGACACAGCGCGGGTGCGGTGCTGGAGTCAGACTGAAGGAGTTCCCCAAGGCTACATGTATGGAGGCGATGAATTTGAAAGTGGGCTTAGGGGGACCCTGGGTGTCTTTTTTTCTGGATCAGTTGGAGATTGGATTGAAGAGTGAAGACGCTCTGCAGAGTTTATTACCTCAGAGCAAAGTGGAACTGAAGGTCTCAGGTGACGCAGAGGGCCACAGTTGGGCTGTTGGCTGTGGACAAGGCTCTGTATGCCCTGAACAGCAAACACCAGCTTACACAGAAGAAGGTGAGAGGATGTGGGCTTTGGAGAGTGTGTTCTGTTTTGCTTTGTTTTGGAGTCACACCAGTGGTGCTCGGGGCTTTCTCCCGGCTCTGTGCTCAGGGATCACCCCTGACTGTGCTCTGGGATGTCAGGGATGGAACTTGAGTCAGCTGCATGTAAAACCAGCACCTCCCTGCTGTCCTAGCTCTCCAGCCCCAGTTGCCTGGAGATTCCCAGCTGGATCCTCAGTGTCTTCAGGTCCAGATAGACAACATCAGGGAGGGGGCTCAAAGGGCTGGAGCACATGGGGAAGCTGGAGCACATGGGGTTTGATCCCCAAATCGCTAAGGTCCCTCGAGCACCTCCGGCAGCTACCCCTGACATAGAGTAGCCCCAGTACTAAAAGGCAGACTTTTTTTTATTTGTGTCAAGAGACTATATCATTTTTATGTTACTATGCTTTTTCTTTTGGGGTTAAACCCAGCAATGCTCAGGGTTACTCTTGGCTCTGCAGTCAGAAATTACTCCTGGCATTACTTGAGGGATGCTGGGAATCGAACGGAATGCTGGGAAATCGAAAGGAATGCTGGGGAATCGAGCGGAATGCTGGGGAATCGAGCGGAATGCTGGGGAATCGAGCCAGGGTCGGCTACATACAAGTCCTACCTGCTGGACTGTCACTCTGGCCCCAAAGAGACAATACCAATGCTTGTGGGTATTCAGGTCACCAGTGCATAACAGAGACTGGCACTTGGGCTTAATACATGGGTGCTAGTGAGAGAATTATCTGAGACAATCTCATTGCAGTGCTGTTTCCCTAGCAGGCAGGGGGTTTTACTGGCTCTGCACCCGGCTTACGCTTTTTGACTCCTAGGTCTGGGACGGTGGTGGAGGAACACGATATTGGCTGCACGGCCGGCAGCGGGAAAGACGCACTCGCTGTGTTCAAGGATGCCGGACTGGACTTAAAGTTGAGCACAGGGATGACCACCAAGGCAAGCTCAGGTACAGCAGAAGGAGGGGCAGGGGGAGGTGGGGGAGGAGTAGAAGAAGCGCCCTGGAGTGGCGAGCGGGGAATCAGCCACTTAAAACGAGCCAGTCACAATTCCCCTGGGTCTCAATGAGCCTGTCCGTGAGATGGGTACGATGCTCTATGTTGGCCAGCTGGCGGCAGGGAGGGAGGCACGCTTGAAAGGACGCAGTACACATGTGCAGTACACATGAGACCCCACGTTTGACCTCTGGCACCTGCTGGCCCCAGAGCACTACCAGGCACAGCCCTGGTACCCCCTGAGCACTGACAAGTATGGTACTCCGGAGCTAGGGTTCAGCATAGTGCCCTTTGGTGGGCACAGCATAGCCAAGGGTCACTGGGAATGCCCCCACCTCTAGGCACTCAACTACTGTCAGGAGACCAAAAGTATAAAATAGGGACCAGAGAGATAGTCCAGGGGTGAAGCCTCTGCCTTGTGTGCATCCGATCCTGTTTCACAAGACCCACTGAGCATGACTGGGCTGATGCCCGCACAGAGCCAGGAGAAGCCCCGAGCCCTGCAGCATGTGCTGA